>JAQFYB010007691.1:0-10542 GCA_034694085.1 Pogonognathellus longicornis
ATTTTAAACTCCAAAAATTCATTTCTCTCTACCCATCCTGGAAGTCGTTTTCCTAAAGATCCAGCTCGGGCGCAGTAGGTACTTCATATTTTCAGACAGAAAAAGTTTTTGGTTTGGTTTTAGAATTTTACTCTTTTTATAATATACACTTCCTTGTCAAACTCTGAAAGATGGAGAGGGGTTTAGAAAACCCAAGATACAATTACGACCGCAAGGATCATGTTTCAATGTCAGCGAGGGACCGTGATTACGGAGATATCCCCAGAGGAAATCAAAACCCGAAAGATTTTGAACGAGCGGAATCTCTTCGCAATCAACGAATTGATGTGCAGTCTACCTCTGGTGTACCTCGACAATATGATTACCCCGATGATGGATACCCTCGTCGAAATGACGATTACTACAACTACCATGTAATATCGTATTAATCAATACTAGAGAACCAAAGAAAGGAATATTGCTTTACACATTTTGAACTTTTTTATTTTCAGCATCATGGCAAGGATCGTTTGGGATGGAACGCATTAATGAATGAAGGGTGCAAAGCTTGGCAGGCTTTGTTTTCAGAGTTTCTCGGAGTACTTGTACTCGTTTTCATTGGTTGTGGAAGTTGCGTCACCTGGAGCAAAGGCAATGCTCCAAGTTATCTTCATATTGCCTTTGCGTTCGGAACGGTAAAATTTCTCCAGATATACGGACATAATATGATTTTGCAGGCTAGAATGCCTTACTATGAAGGAATACAATTGTAATTCATGTTAATCGCTTGCTTCCAGGCTCGTGCAACTATTGTCACTGTGATTGGCCACATATCCGGAAGCCACGTAAATCCAGCTGTAACAGTGGGTCTCTGGATTGGTCGAAAAATTACACCTGTGAAAGCCTTATTTTACATCTTCTTTCAAGTTCTAGGTGCCTGTGTAGGAGCTGCTCTACTAAATGTAATCATGAAAACCATAATAAGTTTTACATATTTTTAATCTATATATATCTTGATTGAAGTTATATTAACAAAATATTTAATAATAATTTATAGCTTATCGTACCACAAGAACTCGGGGACGCTTTGGGACAAACGCATCCAAATCCTCTTGTCACCAAATGGCAGGCTCTAATTGTTGAAGCAATTATCACCTTCATGCTGACATTAACTGTTTTTGCTGTAAACGATGAACTTCGCAGTGATATAAAAGGAGCAGCCCCCCTCGTTGTTGGATTTGTCATTATGACATGTCATTTAATGGCTGTAATGATTTTTAATTTAACTGTAATAGCAAACCATCAAAGCTTAATGATTGACCCATAACATCTTTTATTTAATTTTGTTATAGATTGGAGTCACGGGCAGCAGCATGAGTAAGTATCACGAGTATATTTTGTTTACCGGATACGCAATCCTGATGCAAATGATTGATTGCAGAACTAATAATAACCTGTTTGAATTTTAATTACTTAGACCCAGCTAGATCCACTGGACCTGCTGTTATAAAAAACAATATTTCTGATCTATGGGTAAAAACAAAATCATTTCATTCAAAACATCATAGTCAAAAGCTCATGATAGTATTATACGTATTAACGTATTGTTGTTTTTCAATGTTTGTTCTTCAGATATATTGGATGGGACCTTGTAGTGGAAGCATTGTCGCTGGACTGCTTTACATATTCGTATTTCACAAAGAAGAAGTTGCTGCTGCTGCAGCTACTAATGGAAATAATCGTTCAACTGCTCCTGAACCTGATCCTCAATCTTACGATGTACTAATAGTTTTTAATACCTAAACAAGATACTTCATCCGTTCATCTACATAGTCTACTGTAAGAAAAATTGAATGTAATAATGTCTGTAATTCTTTGTTTTTTGGAAAATAGTGGAAAGCACCCGCCGCTCCTATTCAAGACGGGATTAATACAACAAGCAATCAATCCGTCGTTCTCTAAAACTCGCTTCCTTACCCAAAGGATGGAACAGGATATTACGAATTTGTTCCAGACAGAAACATTAAGCAGTTAAACTTGAATAATGTTTAAAGTGCTTATATTTAGCATTATGGGATTTCCCCTTTTGTTCTAATTCGAAATTATGTATAGCTAAATCTTGTAATAATGACATACTTTTAGACAAAATTCTTGTACATGCCAATAAAAATCCAAATTTTTTGTAATAAATACGCACTAATTCAGTCAAGTCGAAGTCGATAGGTCTCGAACATAGGTACATGTTTATGTCATGTAAGTCTTATTGTAATATTGGTATGTATAGCTATTTTGTGTGTCAACCTTCTAATATAACTCTTTCATTAACCTTATCGAGTCCTCATAAGTCACTCATATAACTCATCATCTCAAGCAGTCACCACAAAAAGTATCTGTTCAGACTTGGATGAAGGCTCACGAGCAGCGTGAAATGATTATTTGCATTATAGCGCAGCAGCAGCTTCTTTGTGAAGCACATTATAACATAGAGATGCGAGATGTACTAATAGGAGGAATAGAATTGCTTTTAACACAAATAAATGTTCTTAATTTTTATACATTATTATAAGCAGCCCAGCAAAAGAGCACTTTCATCATGCACAACACAAGGCATGGCTAGAATCTATAGTTAATGTCAAGATCCAACATCCAAATACGACAATAAAATTCTCATCAGAATCAGAACACATTTTGGGAATAGTGTCTCGCTTTACTTCAATTGAGACAGCATTCATTGTTAAGAAAAAGTTGAGAAAGTAGTACCTAGTCTAGCACTTACCTGACTGTACACCTACCTTCACCTACCTACCTTACTAACATTTTACATTACATTGAGATAATCTCAATCTGCGTAAAAATCTCATCGAGAATTACATGATGAGATTATTTAGAAAGAGAGATAGAGAAATAAGAGAGTGCGAGAAAGAGAGACTCCTTTAGTCTTTAATGAAATTGTTCTTGTGGTCTTGTTGACTTTTTTGTTGACGAGACATGACATGAGGCGACAGGGCGACACCAAGGCAAGGGCCAAAAGGTCAAGAAAGCGACTTGAGACTTGTTCAGAGTTCAGACGATGAGAGAAATAAAACAACGTGAGAACGTCTCACGTTGTTTTATTTCTCACACTCTCTCACTGAGATGAGACGGCTCAATGCTCAACCTCGTTTGCTGACTAAAATGCAAAGCTATTTGGAGAAATGTGAGTATTGCTGTTTGCGGGAAATTTAAAAGCACGCGACAAAACAAACTCGAACGAAAGTTGTTCTGCTGTAAAATATTTAATTTTTGAACTAATTGTAGTTATTTGAATTAAATATTATAAAGTTTTAAAAATGTATCTGTGAGTTTGAGACGTGAGAGTTAATTATTAGAACTAGCGTTTTTGAATACAATTATGTTTTCCATTTGTAAGGAGTTGCATCCTCCGACGGGGGTGGAAATGAGTTGTTACTGCTACTTTTTTGACCGGCGTGAGAAAAATTTAGTAGTGGCTGGAGCAAATTCTATTAGAGTTTTTCGATTTGTGCCTGATCAGTATGACACTTCAACAGGTATTTATGATTCGTTTACAGTAGTCAATAATTAAGTTGTTTTTATATTATTGGCTATGTTTTAATTCCTGTTTTGGTGCATTTTTAAATGTTGTAAAGAATTGTGCAATAAATTAAAATGCAAATTTTTATTGCAGATGACAATAGGCCACCAAAGATGAAACTGGAATGTATGGGGGATTATCGTTTTCATGGAACATTAATGGCTATGGAAAGTATGCCTCTGAGTTTGGCTCGAGATGCTCTTTTGTTGTCATTCAAGGATGCTAAATTGTCAATAGTAGAATATGATCCCGAGACACACGACCTTAGGACTATATCTCTCCATTATTTTGAAACGGACGATTTAAAGGTAGATTTAGTCAATGTGCAAAAAACTAGTTGGTTTAGAATACTGTAATTGTTAATATTATGGCTACGTCCGCTATCTCATTTAATATAAAATAATTGGATATTTGCATTTTTATAGGGTGGTTGCACTCTAAAAGCTAATAGCAGTTTACGAGTTGATCCTGAAGGAAGATGTGCCGCATTACTCATTTATGGACGTCAGCTAGTTATCATTCCTTTTCTTCGAAGAGATTCTGTTTTTGATGAGCAGTTTATGGAAACACCAGATGTCAAGGTAAGAAAGACTTATCTGACAAATTATTTTTAAGTATATAACAGTCAATGTGTTTAATTATGGAAATGCATTTCAAATTCTTTGGATAATTTCAGCCTAACATCGCTAGTTTAAACCGAATACCGGCTTTGCGTTCATACACCATCGATTTGAAGGACTTAGATGAACGAGTTGATAATGTGGTCGATTTTAAATTTTTGCATGGATATTATGAACCAACTCTTGTGTTTATTTATGAACCTATCAAAACATATGTTGGGTAAATAATTGTACATTGTACTTAAATAAGGTAATGAAATATTGATAAATCAGATAATTAAAAATGTATTTGTTGTTTGCAGTCGAGTTTCTGTGAGACAGGATACGTGCTGTTTAGTAGCTGTGTCGTTAAATGTGTCTCAGAAAGTTCATCCTTGTATTTGGACTGTAAGTCAGTTACCGTATGATTGTTGTAAAGTCTTGCCAGTACCGAAACCTATTGGTGGTGTCCTTGTTATGGCCCAAAACTCGTTAATTTATCTCAATCAAAGTATTCCACCATATGCTGTTTCATTAAACTCAGTATCACAAAAGGCAACAAATTTTCCAATGAGTAAGATTTTTTAAAATTCTCGTGATACAGTGTGTATATTTGTATACTCCAAGACTTGAAAAAAACTAATATATTTTCTTACAGAAATTCAAGAAGGAGTCGTTCTTACTTTGGATTGCACTCAAGCGGATTTTTTGTCTCATGATCGTGTCATCATGTCTCTTAAGGGAGGGGAATTGTATGTAATGACCTTGCTTTGCGACGCAATGCGAAGTGTCAGAGGATTTCATTTCGACAAAGCTGCTTCGTCAGTTTTAACTTGTTGTGTAAGTTTCAAAAAATATGTGCTACTGGAGGTTTTTAGTTGAAAAGTTGAAAATGTACTAAAATGATATTTTGTGTCACACAGATATGCATTTGTGACAAAGATTACGTGTTTTTGGGATCAAGACTGGGTAACTCGTTGCTTCTGCGATTAAGTGAAAAAGCAATTATACGAGAAATGATGGAACAACCTATAACTGGTGAAAATGGTGAAAAGAATGGCGAAGACATTGAAATGGTTGAATTTGATGATGAAGATGACGATGAAGTTATTAAGGTGAAGCGGTCTCGTCTTGCTCTTGATCAAGAAGAAGTTGAAGTCTATGGAAGCGAAAAACGTTCGCACTTCGTCATAATGACATACGCTTTTGACGTGAGTTCATCTGTTCTATAAATATACTGAATAAAGAGTTTTCCACGTACAATAAACCGTATTACTATTTTTCAGGTTTGCGACAGTTTACTCAATGTAGGTCCATGTGGAAATATTACCCTAGGAGAGCCATCGTTTTTGTCAGACGACTTCACAGCTTTAGAAGATCCAGATTTAGAAATTGTTACAACAAGCGGACATGGGAAAAATGGTGCACTATGTGTACTTCAAAGATCTATTAGACCTCAAATCGTTACTACAATTCCAATTCACGGACTTAAGGATTTATGGACTCTGTTTTTACCAAACGGAGTAAATAACCATGGCTTAATCGTAGTTAGTCAAGATTCTAAAAGCATTGTAAGTGATGTTATTGAAGAAAATATAACTGATCATACGTTATCTATTAGTTGCTGATACTGTCATAATCTCATAATTATTTCTTTGTAAAGATTTTGCAAACCGGTGAAGACATTAATCAAGTGAACGACAGTGGTTTTAAAACCGATACTCAAACAATTTACGTAGCAAATATTGGTAATTTGAAGTATATTGTCCAGGTTAGTTAGTTAATTTGATCATACTCTTTTTTACGTCACAATGGAATTAATTCAAAATGGATAAATGAATCTAACATGAAATAATTTTAGGTTTTCAAAGATGGAGTGAAACTTTTGTCGGGAATGGAAGAAGTTCAACAACTAAACTTAGACTTGACATCTGACATTATTTTTGCATCTGTAGTGGACCCGTATCTTGGCCTCTTAACTGAAGAAGGGCATGTTGTGCTTGTCACTTTCGTTGGAGATCGTTTAGTGGCCAATTTAACTCAGTTGCACAAGGTAAAAAATATTAATAATGGTATTATTCTAGTTAATTTAATCTTTATGAAATTAAAAATTAAAGAATTATAATTAATTTGTACAGAAATCAAAAGTAATAGCTTTGTCATGCTACTGTGACTTGAGCGGTCTGTTTACAACTAAACTTCCTTCAGATGATTCTCCAGAAGAACAAATTGTTAAACTTGCGAAAATAAAAAAGTGGGTTACTATTTTATACAATATGGGAATTGCTATTTTATACTCACCATTTAAATGTAACTCATGTTTGCTACCTACAAATTCTTACATTTGCAGAGAAACAAGGGACGAAGAAGAACTTCTATATGGCAATCCGGATGCTGCTGATGCCAATTTTAAACGACAACAAGCAGCGAGTACATCACGTTGGTGGAGGCGAAATCGCCACAGACAACAGAACATTTTGCCTACCAATTGGCTTATTCTAGCAAGAGACACTGGAGCCATGGAAATTTACACATTACCAGATCTTCAGTTGAGAATGTCCGTAGTCGATTTTGGGGTTACGCCTAGAATCTTAGGACATACAACTCAAAAGCATTCCGGGTATAACCTACTGAAAAAAAACACTAGAAACTGATTTTTTTTGCAATACCTTTACTGAAGGTAGTTAAAAAATGATTTCGTTCTTTTTTGTAGTTTGGACGAACAAGAAGATTTACCAGTTGTTTATGAAATTCTTATAGTAGGACTGGGATATTTAAATCGTAGACCAATCTTATTTGCTAGAGTCGGTGAAGATTTTTATATGTATGAAGCTTATCCTTATTATGAGGACACATACACAGATGTTCTTAAATTACGATTTTCTCAAATAAAACATCATCTTATCCTCCGACAAAGAAAGTCGTAAGTGATTGGAGTTTTTTGCCATTTTTATATGTTTTCAAATGTTTTAAATAGTTTACTTTTTTCAATATTGGATTGTGTCTTGTATTCTTGAAGAGCCAAACCGAAGATTTCATCAAAGGAAGTACCTTTTTCCCTGACTATTAGCTATCATTTTCGGTACTTTCCTTATCTCGGTGGATACAGCGGGGTAAGTTATCTTAAACGTAAAATCAGTGATCAACTTTTCAAAGGGGAAATATTATTATTTCGTTTTTATTATGAAACAATTAGTGGTAGAGAACAAAAACAAGTAAAATAGCATAACATTGTAAATTAAATGAAAGATTCATTTCAGGTTTTTGTTTGTGGTGCCTACCCTCATTGGATATTTATGTCCACCGCCGGTCAACTAAGAATTCATCCAATGGGCATTGATTCCAAGATTTTAGCCTTTGCACCATTTAATAACCCTAATTGTCCACAAGGAGGATTCATTTACTGTAATGCAGATTACGATTTTCGAATTTGTATGCTACCAAAGCATTTGTCCTATGACGCTCCTTGGCCCATTAGAAAAGTTCCTCTGAGATGCACTCCACACTCCATCGTCTACCACATCGAATCGAAAACTTATGCTGTCGCTCTAAGTACTACTGAATACTCTGCAAAAATTTGTCGTATAGCTGGGGATGAAAAGGAGTTCATTGAAGAGCAGAAAGATGAAAGGTTTCCTTTGCCAACCAGAGATCAGTATTGCCTAAAGCTATTTTCAGCTGCCACATGGGAGGTACTGAATTATTTTAAACTACACTGATCTTTTATTACCCTTAGATTATAACTAAACAACTAAACTTTGAAAAATTTATTCCCTTAATAAAATTATTTTAATTCTTATAATTTTTTTCAAAGGTGGTACCTAGTACAACGCAAGAGATGGACCCATTTGAAAATATTTTGTGTTTGAAAGTTGTCGATTTAGCTTACGAAGGAGCACGTAGTGGTTTACGTGGTTATTTAGCTTTGGGAACAAACTATTCTTACGGAGAAGATACAACCAGTCGTGGTAGAATTATGGTGATAGACATAATAGAAGTAGAACCTGAACCTGGCCAACCCTTGACAAAAAACAAATGCAAAACATTGTATTCTAAAGAGCATAAGGGCCCTGTCACTGCGATAGGCAGTGTAATGGGATTTTTATGTGCTGCTGTGGGTCAAAAGGTATTTTCTTTTACACGTACCTGATATTTCCATTGTATTTATGTATTTTAATCTAGATAACTAAAATAATGGTTTTAATATTTTTACAGTTATACCTGTGGCAATTAAAAGACAACGATTTGGTTGGAATTGCCTTCATAGATACACAGATTTACATTCATCAAATGTTTACAGTTAAAAATCTAATTTATATTGCCGATGTTTCCAAATCAGTCTCTCTGTTTCGCTTCCAAGAAACTTACAGAACACTTGCAGTCGTTTCACGAGTAATTATTTTGTACATCTATTTAAAAAAATATAATCCGCATAATAATAAGTGAGCTAGAAGTAACTAATGTACCTTATTTGATATTTTAGGACTTCCGTCCTTTGGACGTTTATGGCATTTCCTTCATGATTGATAATACTCAACTAGGGCTTGTTGCCACAGACAGAGATAAAAACATTATCGTTTACATGTTTCAGCCACAGTCACGGGAAAGTTTCGGAGGTACAATGTGTAAAAAGTAACTTTCTGGGTAGAATATAGCTAACAAATGATTTCACTAATTAATGGGCATAATATGGTAATCTTTAGGACAAAGACTTATTCGAAAAATGGATTTCCACCTTGGACAGCACATTTTATCTTTTGTTCGTGTAAAATGCAAAATTCTTGACCCTTCAACTACCAAAAGAAATTCCGTTGCAATAGAAAAACGTCAAGTCACTGTTTATGCAACATTGGATGGTGCACTGGGCTACTTGTTGCCAATTTCTGAACGTACATACAGAAGACTTTTCATGTTACAAAATGTTTTAACGAATATATTACAACATCGGGCAGGATTGAACCCCAAGTCCTTTAGGTATGGTTGACAAGGTGTTTCATTGCTTTAAAACACACTAAAATATGTACGGTGATTTAACTGTGAATTTAATTGATATTTTTAAGAACTTTACACACGCCTGACCGCACGATTGGAAATCCTGCTAAGGGAATCATTGACGGAGAGCTGGTTTGGGAATTCAATAGTTTACCATGGACTGAGAAACTAGAAGTGGCTAAGAAAATTGGAAGCAAGATAGATGAAATCGTTGAAGATTTAATGGAAATCGATCGCATCTCGGCGCATTTCTAAACTATTGCTTCTATTAACCGTTTTGTCTTTACAAATATTTTCATGTTTTTCCATCGCGATAGTTGGTTTCTTACGCATTTCAGTTTAGATGCATTTATGTATTTATACCAAGTAGTATAGCTAAGTTAAAGCATGGATTTTTTTATTAGAACTACTTTTGTTTGTTTCTTTGTTTTAAAAAAAACTGTGTATCATTTTTGAATACCTGGGCTTCATGTTTATAGACTCAGAATACGATTACTGAACATGAATACTTAGCATGAGTAATAAAAAGATTCAGTATTTATAATTCGTTTTCTGGAAATGGTTCAATTTCGTTGTTAGGATTTACAATTACAGTTATAAATCCATCCACATCCTCAAGTTCGTTGGAAGTGAATTTGGCGGTTACAGTCTTCTCTCCAACTACCCGAGGAGTAAATTCGAAGTCGGCTTCTGCCATTTCACCAGGCTGCACATACCTGTATCAATTAAACATAGTGCTACAATAAAATATGCCATATTTATCATTTCTAATTACTATTGCAATTAATGTAACGGTTATCTCTGTATTAGTTATGGAGGTGCCCTTACTCTTTAAGTTTAATTTTCAAAGGTTCTCCGAGACCTGGTCCCTCGATTAAAAATTGACACTTTTTAAGTTGTACTGGAAGTGGGTTGGTGAGCATTGCTGTCCCTATGAAAGGCTCACCAACAACAATGTCTTCTGCTCCAGGAATCTAAACATTCATAAAACAAAATGGAATTCTTAGCAATGTATTTATGATTAAAACTGAAAGTCTAAACTTATCACATTATTAGATTTTTACAGTAACTCAATCATTGTATGACTATTTTTAATGAAAGGAATTAATATTTCCATACCCTGAATTTTATATCGGGTTTACGCACTCGGAAGTCGTCCTGTGCAAAATATTCGAAACCCGTTTCGTCAACCTTTGCTAAACAAGCGATGTTAAATGCACATTGATCGCACAGTTTTGAAAAATAGTCATCATAAGAGATATCCAAAACAATCTCCTTCTCTGCAATTGTAACATATAAGAATTGCAAAGAGTATAGAAATGCGGTTTTTGACATAATATCAAGAGAGATCATTACCGCTTTAATGTTGTTTGAGAAGTG
>JAQFYB010007692.1:0-10541 GCA_034694085.1 Pogonognathellus longicornis
CCAATTAAAAGAAGCCTTAAAATATCTAGTGTAACTTCCAGTTTCGTGCGACCCCCTCTTCCGTTGCGACCCTGTGCGGTGGCACGGTCCGCACACCCCAATGCGAGGCCCTGCCTGTATAGGCCAACCTACGATACCATCAGCTACATTTTTGGACAAACGTCTGCTTATGAGACCTTCTTAGATCTATAGCACTTTAAAGTCGCAAAACTTACTACTGCACTCAAAATAGTTATGATCAATGTTTGTTGGGTCATCTAATTTATATAATTCTGTGTTTTTGAATTGCAGTTCGATTGATGCCAATTTGAAGCATCTTTTCAAAACAATGAAATCGAGGCTACTTAAATGTAAGAATTGTTTCTAGTGTCCCTCGACTGACAGAATACATGTACCTTATGATTTTGCCTTTCCAAACGTAAGAGTGTATTCCGATTCTAATTTTTATCGGCGCTCTAGCTGCACTCCATTGGTGGAAAATCTTTTCTTCTTGAGAATTTAATTTCACCCCTTTTACACATTTCCAAGATGCAAGACAGGCGAGAGAAGAGTCATGTATGAGTGAGGTCATTCCCGATGAACATTTAACATTGGCGATTCATTGGCCCCATATTGGCATTTATACAACGGCAGTATGTATGTTTTGCACACAAACCCAGTGTCGGGCGAATACTGCAGAGCAGCGACGAACCAGTACTGGGTCAATGCATCACACAGTTAACAATGGCATTGCCGTCGTATCACCGGTGCTGGTCCAGTTGTACCTTTGCCTATGACGGCCCTGCATTAAGTAGCCTATGTCGATATGCCAATATTCTACAGATATCGTGCCAGTACATTATTTTATTCATCTAATGCAGTAATAATTACACGTACTATTAATTTTCACACAACAATTATTTATTATTCAATCAATTTTTACACATTATTCATGGGAATACATATTTTTGATTCATTATTCCAATCTAATAAAACACATTTGGTATATATATCATTAAAATTAGTAACTTTAACTCGAGATAGTTTAGAACATAAATAAATCTGCAAAAGAGAACTGTTGCATGGGTAACCTTCAATTTCAATGATTTCTTTAAAATATCGAAAATGAATATGATAGACAAAATCTACATATTCAATTTTAAAAATAGTGCACACTCTACCGGATTTTAGTATGACACAGTTATTTCCCTCTCGACTGCTATAACGTATATTGTTACAAATAATATACGAATGTTTTTTATTTTTCGAAAAGCGCAACCCTGTGTCAGTAATTTGTAGATTATTAGTAATATCATTAATCGATTCTATTTCGGAAAGACGATTTACTACCTGAGTCAAATAATTGTTATTTGTTCTTACCATTCTTTTTAATTTCTGCATGTATGATTCAAAGGGAAATGCGCTAAAATTGTCTAAGGGGCCATATACTTTTACGTCTAATGTTAAGTGTTGTAAACAATGCATGTTGTAAGTCAGAAATGTTTTGTCATATAAAACGGGAACAAGCTTAACAAAGGAGTGTAAAAGATTTTGCGCAAAATTTATCCACTGTGAATTATTAGCAAGTTTGGAAGTCAAAATATATATAGCAGTGTGCAAAAGGATGAAATGGTTATATTTTTTAATCTCTAATACTCCTCTTAATGCAGCAGGGCCAGTATACAATAGAAATGTTCTATACTCGGTGGCTTTCCAATGGGAAAATTCTTTTATAGATCTTGGTCTTCTGGCAAACTCCAACGGAAATTTAGTTTTAAAATTTAATAATTTTTGAGAAACCACATCTTTTTGCCTTTTTGAAAACCGGTGTTTTAATTCGCCTATCATCCAAGTTTTTACCAACTTTCTAGTAACGCCTAAACAAACTAAGTGCATATAGTCGAGTGGCACCTGACTGACTAAACCGATATCTAGTTGGTCTAAAGGAGAAACACCCGTGTGATGCTTCTCCTGTGACTTGGAGGCAAAGTCTTCGTCCGTTCTCAAAACATAGTTTTCTTTTACTGGATATATAACTTTGTTTTTCCATTTGCCCTTCTGTGCACATTTATCGCAACCGTAATAAGCATTGTGAGTTGCCGAACATTTTAAAAAACTTCTGGCCGGAGCATCAGCTGTGATACGGCTAATTCGTAATTGAAATCTGACTCCATTTAATATTATTCCTTGCTGTTCTAACTGCTTCATTTCATCGACAAATTTTAAAAAGAAATCATTTACACTACTTGGTTTAGTTTTGCCGTAATATAATGAAATTAAAAACGGTGTATTATTAACACAATTATCCAATATGCCTATTATAGGCCAAAATTGGTCATTACCACTCTTTGATAACGGAACCCCATCCACCCCAATGCTTAAAGATAAAAGATTAGAAATATCAGTATATCTGACTAACTTAGGACATTTGCTGCTTCTAAAGCCAGATTTGGCTCTTTCCAAAATGTTGCGATAAATACCTACATAATAAATATTACCAGTCCCAATCTGGTCTATGACTATATTTTTTGGAGTATTAAGCAACGTGCGTGGATCTTTCGGTAAATTAATGTTTGGAAAATTGGTATTTAATATAGAGAGGATATCTCTAGTAGCAAAATGGGTTACGTTGTGGTCAATAGCCCATTTTGCAAGAGTAGAACGTAAGTCAGAAGTGTCAAGAGTTGTCTCATTAGAATTACAATACAGCAGTTCTCCTTGTCTGCTATCTACAATATCATCATCTTCCTCATTAACTATATTTGTACTTAAATCGATTTGAAGTGAGACCTTTGGTTTTTGTATATCATACGTATTTAATTGCGCATCTTGCTTACGAATATTTGATAAATGACGGCTTACAGCTTTTAAAACTCTTCGCTGTTTAGTTGTTCTATGCATTGCTGTTTGAATTGTTTTCAGAACCCTTCTTTGATGAGCGAATCTTTCTGCCACCTTTTCGATCTTCTACTCCACGAAACCACTTTCCTATCCACGAGTCGATTTGCGTGTCAGTAGCATTCTTTTCGGTAACTTGCACAGCAGCTAAAACAAGTATTCGACTATATTATTTCAGATTGTATGGATCTGTTTCTAAATTGTGATTGAAAAAATTGAATTACCACGGACGATGTTTTTGACTCTTAGATTTCGAAACTCCAATTTACCAGATTTTCCCGTCAGGCGAATGTTTTTCGCAAATTCGTGAGAAATAAGTTTGCTTAAAATATTGTTAACTTTTAGCGGTGCGGTCGCTCCTCCCACCTTTGACAGGCAAACAATCTGTAAAGAAACAGCAAAATTTAAACACTGTTGGAAGAAAATGTTTCAAAAATATAATATAATATACGAACAATATAATATTAAATTAGACCCACTAGTGTTGAGCTATTGTTTTCATCCAACAACCAAAGCTCCAGCAACTCAAGGGACTCCTTAGAAGAAACAGGAAAATGCTTAAAATTTGTATTCAAAGAATGCGCAATAAGTTGAGAATCTGAAGATGCTAAAAAGCGGAGAATGTCCTGTTGGTTAGATTTAATCTGTTCCTGATTTGTCAAAACAATCCTCTGAAACTCTATAATGTAAATAAATATTAATTAGTACACAGCATATTTAATTGTTCATTTGTTATAGTGTAACTATTGGTATATAATACTGCAGTTCAAAAATTTTACCTTGGAACTCAAGGTAGAATACTTCAAACGAAGGAACTGTTAAAACACTTTGCGATACTCCTTCAATGTTTCCTGCAAAATAATGTAACAATCGCCTGATTCAAAATCTCACATTTATTGAAAATTAAAAAGTGTCAGATTTAATATTAAAATATTAGTTAATATACTAAAATGTTTTACCTTCAAAATATATTGAATCGTTTAGAGAAGGCACATTAACAACTGAATCATCTGAATTTTGATCTGCAACGTTTATTTCCTCATTGTTCAGTGGTAGTTGAGGAAGACGGTTTGATTGTATTTGCAACTGTTCTAAAATCGAATCAGAATTTTTTTTGCTTCTTGCGTCGTCTGGAGGATGGCTCATCACAACTAGTATCCAAATCTGATCGATGATTTGCTTTATTGCATTTGGATGATGCTCTTTTGTAGGTATCTATTCAGTAAAAGCGATACACATAAGTGAAATGGATGCAAAATAAACACAAAAAATAAGGTGTAAATCTTTACTTTCGAAATATACTTGTCTTCAAAAGTATATTTGAGTAATGTTATAAATTACCATATGATGATAGGACTCTAATTGGATAAACAGTCCAATTTTGCAAAGGGCTTGAATCCGAGTTAGATATTAACTGTAAAATATCTGGAGGATTATTTTGATCTGCATCTTTGGGTGGCCAACTACAAAGTTTTTGATCATCACTAATCCAGGTTGAAGGAACGACGGACACAGCCTTTTCCAACAAAAATTCAACAACTGCAAACTTTGATAACTCTATCATTTTGAGTTGAAAACTGATCTATACAATTTGATACCCAGAGAAATCAAAATTACAAAATGACTGTTTGGCAATCTCTCCGAAAACAATTAAGTTTGCGCGGTATTTCTTTTCTAACAGAGCATGCTATTGCCTACAGTACTTTATCACACCGATGCTTCGCCAGCATTGTGTCTCCATTACAACTATTTTGTTTCATGCTTGATTTGTATTACGGTTACGTGATGAAGGGCCAGTGTATTGCCAGTAGCTACTTTTGGCAATGTTAAAGTTGTAACTAATATAGTTGTATCGATGCATCGCTGGCAAAACCAATACCGTTGGCCTACACCTTACCAGTATAGGTCATATGATATATGCCATCAGTACACAGTTATTGCTGGCTTTTCTCAATCGCCAGCAAATCGCCAGTCCTTTCGACACTTTGCCATCATAACACCATTGGTAAATGTTCATCGGGTTATAAGAAACGCCAACCATCCAATTGATGTAAAGACTGAGGTCAATACAAAAATCACCGCCAATTGGAAATCTAAGCCGCTGCTCTGGGTGAACAATAAAAAATTGGAAATGTAGATTAATCTTTTACAAACTAATTGCTCCAGCCAGACTACATTGGAGATTGTGTTATTTATTTCACTCATTAAAATAGTCAGGGTGTTGTACACCATCATGATTGGTTGCAAAGTTTCAGCCTGATCGTCAGATGTATAATACCATATGTGTAATCTGAAATAAATTTAGAGCATATTAATGAAATATTATACTAGGTAATTTTATAAATAAATAAATAAACTAACTTATATGCTAGAAATTAGGTTAAATTATTTGCATAAATTGTATAGTTCGGCAGTACTTAATTCTATTATTAACATTCGATAATGGCTAGAAATTGCTCTTTCCCATATAATAGTATTTGACTGAAATCATTGTTGAAATATAATTATTAACAGAATCTCTTCATAGAAGTGACCGTGAGGACATTCGACAGAGAAGTGATTATACCAGTACTGAAGTAAAGATCAGAGTGCTAAAACTGATAGGTAGTCGTACGTTAAAGCAGGTCAGGTCCCGAAATATTATGACCCACCGCTCATTGAGGCTTAAGTGTTTCTTTTCGAGAGAGTGGGACTACCCATGTAAAACCACCATTTTTGAAGGGCTTTTTAGCCAATTTGCATTACCAACGAAGAATGAATTTTATACACAATGTAGATTATAGGTTCAGATGAAACTTATTAGCAAGTTTCATTCTTAAACCATTAAGCCTCATTGAGCGGTTGGTCGTAATATTTCGGGATCTGACCAGCAGAAGTAACATTTTTGAGACAGTTTTTGAGGTTCAGACTTGAGTTTGAGTTATCGAAGAGGATTATACCGACATTGTGTCACGAAAACGTGTTCATACATACATACATTTGACATAATGTGGTATTAATGTATCTTACCTGATTTCTTTAAGAAACGTGTGTACATTATCACCCATAAGAATGCAAATGGTTAGTATGAATCCTATCATGGCGAATAAGCAACATACACCCCATGTCTGAGTAACCATCAATGGAATTGAATACCACCGAAAGAACTTATCCTCCCGTTTCAACAATGAGGTTATATAGAATTGTTCGTCTGCAAGAATCCACGCCCCAAAAATGCCAGCAACAGAAGATGCAATAATTACAAAAATACAAACTACTAGGACAGTTTCAATGTTGTTTATCCTTCGTTGTTGTTGATAACTCAAGTACAACTCTGTAAAAAATATTATATCGATTTAAACAGTTCATTTTATATTAATATAGTAAATAAGCAATGAAAAACATTCAGTCTCTTGTAATACTTACTTTGCCATTTTACAAAAGTGTGAATACAACTATTCACCAGGAATGCGATATTATTAACTTTGAAAATTAATAGTGGAACTATACAAATCATTATCAGTAGCCATAAAACGTAGACGTATATTTGACACGCGGAGATTAAGTTACCGTGTAATGATTCCAGAATAGCTCTTGTAACGAGATAAACCCAGTAAATTAGAAGCCAAATCAAAAACATTCGCCATTTCGTTCGCCCCCATTTGGATGAATCAATTTGAAGAAATTTCCCAGTTTTAGTATCCCCATTCCATAAATAAGGAATCCCACCACAAAAATTGCCCCAACGTACAAACATGGACAGTATTCGAAGACTGTTTTTTGTCACCATCTGGAATTCTGTATAGCAAATGGTCAATTGGCAAATTAAAATTACTGGATTTGCTGTTAACTAAAGTTCTCGTACTTTCGGTTTTAAATGAATGTTTTTAAATTTCAATGCCTTGCATATTAATTTTTTGATTTTAAAACGAAGACTAGTATACTCACTGCGTGCACTGACAACATGGAGGTATAGTTAGATTTTTCTTGCGTAACCTGTTGGAACGCGAGACTAAATTTGTACAAGTGGAAGTTCTGTTTGGGTGGACGAACCACCAGCATTGTAGGTTTATAGAGTTGTGGATTTATGGAATTGTGGATTTATGGAGTTGTTGTATTATGGAGTTGTGGAATTTTGGATTTATGGAGTTGTGGAATTTTGGATTTATGGAATTGTGGATTTATGGAGTTGTGGATTTATGGAATTGTGGATTTATGGAGTTGTGGATTTATGGAGTTGTGGATTTATAAATGTATGAATTTGTGGATTTCTAGAATGTTATGAATTAGTTTATTATTCATTCTTAGCAAGTATTTGACTATTGTTCTTAGATTTAATAACCAGTCAAATGTTAAATTATATGTAAATTAAGCCAATATAAATTAAGTTGATTATAGCCAATCAGAGAGCGAGGCAAGAGTTACTCGGGCTAAAAATCTGACAGATTTAAAAAGGCGAGAGTTTGTTGTAAGTTAATTAGTTTCCAATGAGGGTGGGCTGGTAGTTGCTGTTGAGAGCTGAATTGAAGAAAAGTTCCAGTTTTAATTGAACTGAATTCCATCCAATAAATTGTGTTCAGTGATTTAGTTTTTTTGTTAAATAAATAAGTGCAGTTCCAAAGTCAAGTGGATTTTGTATTTGGTTGTATCTTTGACACAGTCTCCTATATTTAGTGAAAATTTACACCCTCAGATCTACAACATTATCTATGACATTGTAGACATAATTGTGGATTTCATTGTAGATTTTTACTTGATATGTTTTACACAAAAACGTTGTAGACATAACTCTGGATTTTATTGTGAACTTCAACTTGACCTGTTATCTACAAGAACGCTGTAGACATAGTTGTGGATTCTATTTTGGAAATGTTTGACCCGTGATCCACAAGTACATTGTAGAGAACTTTGTAGAAAACTCTGTAGAGATTAAGTGACACCTAATATACCATCTTATCCACAATAGTATTTAGTTGAGGATGACGATGTAGAGATCCCTCGTATATAGAAAACCAAATGGGCATTGTGAATTTGATTGTGGGAAACCTTGTGACTACCATTTTTGAGATTTGATAATACTAGTGAAGTACACACTAGTGTGCTAGAGTTGATACATGGTCGCACTTTAAAGCGGCTGGTCCTTCGAGAAGAGAATTAGTGAGAGACATTTTAGTTATCATAGTAGTAAGTCTGAGCTATCGAGTGGGAGGCCCAGTAGTCGTGACCTTGGGAGATGAACCCACGATGAAACATTACCTTCAAAAGTAAGCTGACGCGTAAAATTTGTATGTTTTACATCGATTTTCGTGAATATATTTAAATTATACACCAAGGTCAGCCATATCTGAGTAGGACTTATAGCGTGAGCTTTGATTTCCTAAACAAATTAAAAAAAACTCTCTTGGAAACAAGAACCAACTTCAAAATTACACGTGATTTTTTTTACGTTCTAACTGCTACGTTTGTGAACTTGATAACTGTACGACGTAAAACGAATGTAGTGTAAATGAGCGTAAATACTCTTATGACTATTTCCACGTCAGACTAAGCTGACTATCTAATTTATTTATGGTTTACTGTTTAAACTTAAATTGTAGTTCAAATATAACTCAGACTCAGACTATATAATCTTTTCCAAAATAGTAGATTCATAATAAATGTAGTTATTTTCACAAATAACACAATACAATAGAACATTAATGTGCATAGTATATTAACTAGAAACGAGAACCAGTACAATTGTTAATATGCATGAATGTGATATAGGTTGTACCTTTAAATAGTATTTTGGCAATATTAAAGATAATTGATCTCATTTTCTCATTTATTTAACATAATGTTATATAGCAAACCAATTTAAAAACAATAATTTCTTTTTATGTATTAAACTTTAAGCAAATAAACGTATTTGATTTTAAAACTAACCTAACGTAAGTAATATTTTAGATTTTAAATTTTCACATTGTATTAAAAATTAAATACATTATTGATTTCCACCAATGTATTTGCCCAGGCTCATAAACAGGATTATAAGCTTACAGTGCGCAGCAAGGTTATATATCGAAATTCAGTATTGGGAGAGCTGGAAGTGGAATGGGAATTACAGGGTGAGTCTTGGTACGTGGTACATGTACATGATTTACATGTATTAACTTAAATTCTTATTTTATGACACTAGACCTCTTAGTAAATGACTTTCCCAATAGCAAAAATGAAGAAAATAAAGAATATACCGTACAAGTCAACAAAATGGACGTGGCAAAAGCAACAACAGACTATCAGGTCAAACTTGATGATAACGTCAAAGTTGACGATAAGGTCAAAGTTGATGATAAGGTCAAAGTTGATGACAATGTCAAGAGCCTTCCCCCAAACGTGATTAATGAGTGGTATTCTCCATACTACTGAGTAGGACGTTATAATTAGCCCCCTATCCCCATCATACTCCAGAGGGCTCTTGCAAAGCCACCTTACATGGTTTTGCAAAGAATCCTTTTGCGAGTTCAAAAAATATATTTCATCCTAATCGTTTGAAACTTAATGGATTAAATGCCAAGTTGAAAAATAAAATTAATTACTGGTGTTTACTTTGAATACATATTTGAAGAACCTGGTATGTATTAAAGTAGTATGTATTAATGGAGATGTATGCTTTAACAAAATTTTATATAATATAGTAATAACACTTCAATTAAACGCAGTAAAATTCCCTGTGTACGATTTTAACGATTGCATATTGCCTTCAATATTCCACATTATAAAAAGTTTGTTTGTCTAGTGATTTATAGTAAATACATACTGATTTGCTGCTTAATGTTCTGTCCAAAGAAAACCGATAATGCTATTACATTATATGAATATAGTAAAGTTAGGCTGTATACACTTTCAGTAAGTCTTCTTAGCAAGAGTAAAACAATGGGAAGCTATTGTATGTTTGTAAGAGATAAATTAAAATAATGAAAGGTAAAGTTATAGAGGAGCACGGCAAAAAATATCTTGATGAATTGACAAACACATTCAACCATATTTTATGACCTAGATAGAAGAGTATCCTGATACGGTATGCGTGGATAAATTGTGATACCTCGTAAAACAAAAGTATCACCCATAAAATATATTTTTGGCACAAAGTGTGCAATTTGCAACAACCGACTTATAATATTTAATATATTTAATAGTACTCCTAGTTGGGTCGATAGTTTTGTCGGCCCTCACGCTTGTATTAATATTTGTAAAACCCATAATAATATGATGTTGTTTAATAATAGAAAAAAAACAAATTCAAATATGACGAAGCTTAGTCCAATACATTTGCAAGAATTTTTTTTAAATGAGAATTTAAAACGACTTAACTATAATGAGCTATTAGATTAAAAGAAATAGCCTTTAAAATAAAAGAATAGCCTTCAAAATAAAAGAATAGCCTTTAAAATAAAAGAATAGCCTTTAAAATAAAAGAATAGCCTTTAAAATAAAATAAAAGCCTTCAAAATAAAAGAATAGCCTTTAAAATAAAAGAATAGTCTTTAAAATAAAAGAATAGCCTTTAAAATAAAAGAATAGCCTTTAAAATAAAAGAATAGCCTTTAAAATAAAAGAAAAGCCTTCAAAATAAAAGAATAGCCTTTAAAATAAAAGAATAGCCTTTAAAATAAAAGAATAGCCTTTAAAATAAAAGAATAGCC
>JAQFYB010007693.1:0-10539 GCA_034694085.1 Pogonognathellus longicornis
GCTAGCTACTTTCGTAAATATCTACCTAACTTTATTAGCGCACGAAGCACCCTTTCGTTAGCTAAGCTAACATATTGTTGTATTTTCTCAACCAACTTGTTAGCCCACCCGAGTAATTTTGCTCATGAGTCATCACATTACAACGTAGTATTGCCACAACACAACGTTGCGGTACGAATCCACACGAGATTAACCACAAATACACACGAATCTATTAGCAGTGTATAATACCTATACTAGTGCTAGCAAAGCTGTCGTTACAACTCTACATGCACGGAATAATATGAATGCTATTTTTGTTATTGTTTGGTGGGTAAGTTTTGAAGTGTTTTCGTTCTTTAATTCTAGAAAAGCTGTTCGTTGCTCAGATTCTCAGATCTAACCATTCAAATATAGGAGTAAATATTCAACTGCCAAAATTGCGTAAACTTTATTAATAGGAAAAATAGTGAGGTGCAATAGAAAATCATTTCTTTTTTGGTTTTATTTTTTGGTTTGGCTTCGGTTTCTGTCTTTTCGGTTTCGGTTCGGTTTGAAAATAGTACATGATTTCGTGTTTGGTTTCAAATTATTTGGTTTCGATTCGGTTCCAAAATACATAGTATATTGACGTCTCTACTGGATATATTAAAAGACGTACATGGATTACAAAGTAGCATTAGAAATAAATAAACGAATTAAGTGGGAGCGCACACTTAGAGCGTAAAAACTGCGACCAATTTGAAGGAAAAGCGGAGAGGAAGGTCTGTTTACAAGTGTTAGAAAGTTCTAATCACTTCAATAATGAAGAAATAACTTGTGCTATAGAATACACGGAAGGTATGAATATCTTCCCGCTGTTATTTCCTATCCTTGGGATTCTGCATCACTTATTCTCTCTATGTATTTAGATAGGGAAATCAAATTCGACATGAGATAGTTAGTTTCGAAGCTTTTTCGAAAATTCTATACCCCATCATAAAATAGAGAATAAAATTCTGCAGCGTATTTGAGGCGAGTTTTTGGAAATTTTTCCTTTTCATTATGAATAAAAATTGAAAAACTGTGTCCACCATGTTATTCCTCACTCAACTAAAATTGAAATTTCGAACAGTAAAATTTAAAAATTCCCAATTTGGACTTTCAGATACGCTAGATAAAAACGTCTAGTTTGTTCTACTAAAAACCATTTTAGTGTAACTTTGACCTGTAACCTCGTTCTCATCTCTAGAAAAGGTGTGCGCTACCCCTTAATGTTATTAATTTTCCCTTATTAAAGCCCTGTCTATAATTATTTAAAATTAATCTCTAGAGAAGAGAGGCTAAAAATAGAGGGAGGTTATTGTTTTTAAAATAGCAAAATAAGCCTTTTAAATTTGAATTTTGGAGGTGGAATGTCTCGTCTTTATCCCTTTTGGTATCCTGTAATAAAATTTACTGAGATATTCCACTTTGATGATCTTTAATTGGGGCTATAAATAGAGAGATGTTACTATTAGAAGGTAAAACAATGAAAGAGGGAGGCTACATACTATTGGAAGGGGAGGCTTAAAATAGATAAATACGCTAAAAATATTGATAGCATCAAAACTGAGCACCCGAGTCGGTGGTGTTGTATGATACGAGCAGTGCTCAGTCTTGATACTATCAAGAATAAGCACGTGCTCAGTCTTGATAGTTTTTCAAGAGCATAGTGCTCTGTCTTGAGTGAGGTTATTGACAAGCAGGGCAGTGTAATAGCCGGCCCTCGTGGCTTACATTTTACTAAAATTGGATTGGAGCGATAGAGAGAAGATTAGCATGGCCCCGCGCTACGTAAAATGTTGAAGAGTCTACATTTTATGTGTGTTTGCTACATACATAAAATACTAATACATTAATAATGATGTTTAGATAAATCATTTTATAATTTTTATAATACACTTGTAGTTGCTCCTGTATCTCCACCATCGCAAAACCGAAACCAAACGTCGCCAGAAGTTAAACGGAAACATGATATTTTCAATGGAATTCATCACAAAGGACCAGGATAAGCCACTATACTCATACCGTATATACCCAGCTAAGTGCTTACAGATGACAGACTCACGCATTACCTGCGACAACAAAATATGGAACCAATAAATAACGTTTATAATAATACTTGCATTCTTAATAATTCTGATTTATTGTGTCTAAAGGCGCCATTAGAGTACTGCGTTTCCTTGCGTTTCTTCCACGCTGCAAAATAGTTCCATTTTTGAAAAATTATTAAAATTACATTTTTAAGTGTATTCCTCCACCAAACATATTATAGATCCCGTAAGCAAAACTTAAGCAAAAGGCAAAAGTTGAGTCGGATTCAACTTTTCCATTCCCCTGCGCTTTTCTTGCCGCTCAAATTAGCCGCTTCACTTATGTACTATAGAGGCACCTTGAGAATTAATTAAATCAATTTAGTGCAATAACATTATAAACTCCGGTTTTAACAACTGTCAAAAACCCGTTTTGTAGCGAAATTTGGAGTCAACGACAAAAAATAATATCTGTAATACTGGCAAATAAAGCGATCTGAAATATTTTATCTACAAGATATGTAGGTCAGCGTTCCCTGTGGTTTTTATAGTTCTCCCCTTCCGTCCGTTTTCTTATTGGTAGTCGGTTAAAGTGGGTCATTTAAGTTAATCGCCGAGAAATCTGCTTCGATAGTCGGCATTTGTAACAAAGGCGAACGTCATTTATCGTTGAATTTGTACATTAGTATTTTCTTGACAAATAGTCAACTTTGGGTTATTTAATTTAAATTCTTTTTAGAAACCAGCTAATCTACTAGTTAATGTTCAAATTCATTCTGGCTTTATTCATTGTGGCTGCACTATTGATTTAATAATTCATTTTCAGCATTGGATAAATTATTGTAATAGATAATAAAAAGTGAATTTAAAAAAATCTATGAATACAATTTTCCCTTAAGACCAATAAAGTAACTTAATGAAATAAATAAAACTAAAGAAGTATTATAAAGAAAAAGACGGTGCATGGCTTAGCTTTACATATGAGAAATGAATCTAGGTTTAGTCGATACCTACCTTTTGGTAGTAAGCGATAATTGCCTGATTTGATAAAGTTTATCGTGATAAGCAGTATAGAATAAGGTAAAGCGAAAACAGCAGATTTCGTGTAAGGGCCATGAAATTTTCAGTCAGGCAATTATCGAGTACTACTAAAAGGTGTAAACTATACATATCGTCATATATACAACTAATCCCCATACCGGTTTTTTCTTCATAGTGTTGTTTTATATTTTTTATTAACTTATTTTATATATGTATTAAAGTTGGAAGCGTTAAAGTTGTATTGAGTCATTCAAATTTGCAACACGTAGCAATACAGTTTAACTTGCAAACGCGTAGCAAAAATTTTTTACTGCCACTATTGAAATAAAGTAAAGAAAAATGTTGCCAACTATTGCGTATCTGGTCATGGATAAACTTTTTTGGTTTGGCTGTCGTTTCGGAAATTTGCCGTTCACATGGAGTAACAAAAATAGAAAATTGTTTGAATTGAAGGGGCGCAAGCTAATTATTTTTTGGGTTATAAAGTTCCTTACTTTGTTTTCTCGAACCTTGGAAATGGTTTTTCTTATTGTATCTTACAACAATCCACAGAAAAACGTGTCACTGACAGCAAGATCTTTTCATTTTGCCTACTGCAGCACTTTCACTATTGTTGCTGTGTGCCAAATCAATACAATGATTTACGGCCAGGAAGTCCGAACATTTATCAACCAATACTTCTATTTGGATAATACGATTGGTAAATTACTTGTTCCTTATTGATATTTCTTCAAAATCTTGTTTAATTTTGTCCGAGTTTCTAGCATTAAATAATTTGTCACTAATTTTCTTAATACACGCGCCACGTTAATACTGATATGATGTTAATGAAATTTCAGGCAAACAAATTGGGATTCCGAAATTACAGAAATTGGTTGTGAATGTTATGGCTATGGGAATGTCAGTTTCCATTGTTCTGGCGTCAATATTAACATTCCCAGGTATATTGATGTTACCCGACTATATGGAAATTGAAGAACTTTTCATCACTGGTCATTTTGAATGGAGGCATTACACAATTATGAATCAAGCTTACCGACTGTGGACTTGCACCATTTTAATTACAAACTATTACAATGTTCTTTTCTATTCGCTTACTCTATTCATTGTAGGATTGACCGGTATATGCTGGATGAACAGAATTTGGTAAGACAAGGCACACATGATTACTTATTATGTTTCCTGATATTATTCCGATTGTAAGTTTAAGGCGACCAGATATACTGATTTTGAGTCGCTGTACTTGTGTACTGATTTTGTACTGATTTTTTTGAAACGTGTACTGATTTTTAGCCATGAAAGAAACACAAGACAAAAAACATGTTTTCTTACTATAAAAATGCAATAAAAAAATTTGCGCTAATTGCAAATTTAATTAATTTTGAGATAATCTTGATCAAAATTATCTCAATTTTTAGCGAAAATTAACAATTAAAAAGGATTTAAATAATTCTTCTCGATTATTTTAATCTTTTGTTACAGTTAATCCAAAATCCCCAAACAACAGTTTTATTTTTTTATAAAAGTGCACAAAAATGACAAAAATATCCAGGATTATTTTAATCCAAATTCTCTCCAATTAATTCAAGCTTCTAAAAAAAGTAAAGGTTTTGCGATAAAAGTGCACAAAATGTCTCGCGCGAATATGTTGAATTTTAGATTTATTTGGACCACAATTAGCTTACTTTTTACATCAAAAACCTATCACGGGTGCCACTCCGATACATTGAAGTTCCTTTCTGCTCTATCCCCCCATATTTTATATCTGGCCTAGCTACGCACCTGTTAAGGGGTGTACTGATTTTTGACTTTTCAAATCTGGTCGCCTTAATTGTAAGACGATTTACGATGTATTACATTTGCCATTATTTAAAGTAATACAGTATTATGTGTGCATATTCCAGCCTCCATCTCCTTAAGATGTCCATCCACATAAACAGGAATGCAAGAAACATAGGGCTAAAGTGGGTCCTTAAGACGTATCGAACAATGAGAACATTTTTCTTCATATTCAACATTGGTTTCTGTCGTTTACTTCTTCCCGGTGTTTTGCTGACAATGTCTCTTGTTGCCACTCTCGCGCTGTATATGGTCATTCGTGTAGGACTCATGATGAATACATTCATGTTTCTTGTATTTAGTTATTCTGTTTTATTGGTTCTGTTCGTAATTTGGTTTGGAATGTGGGTAGCCGCTAATTTACGGGAAGCTTCAGAGCAATTTTCATTAATTCCTATGGCACATTATTCCTCGATGTCGAAACTGCAAATCCGGGAGTTAAAGGCAGCCATTCCTTTAACATTTGCAATGAGTGATATTTTCGTTTGTCAGAAAAACAGCACCCTAATTTTTTACAGAGTGATATCCGACAATGTAATGACACTTCTTCTTTCTTTTAAGTAATTAGATGAGATGTTTCCTTTTTATTAGATTATTGTATTGCATATAAATATTCACTCAAAAATATTTTAAGGAATACCTAGATTGAAAGATATTTGAATAACTAAGCAGTTTTGTCTCAATTAATGCCATACTTCAATCTTTAATCTAAGCTTTTAGTTGGAAAGGGTTAGAATAATGTCCGTTTTTGCAAAAAATGAGCACACGACACTATGCTTGAGCAGTGTAATAATTTCTTAGAACACGCTCAAACTTGCGTATTTACAATTTTATTGATCAAATATCATAAAACATTTAAAACAGCAGTAGCAGCCACCAATCGACACATTTCATTTTATGGCAATCCTTTTATAGAATGACTGACCATTATCTCATTTCAACTTGACTAACTAATAATATTGTATTATGCAAAACCATTATAACAAACATTTCATCAAACACATATTTTTCATAGGGCTGTTTGTCACAGAAACATTCACAACTTTTAAGGTATTTTGCACTGGAGCTGATGAATAAAATGAAATATGCCAACTATCCATGCTGGCAAACTAAACTGTTCAGATTTTCAGAATTTCTTTTCGAATTTCTCTTTGATTGGTGCGAAAAATGAATTATTGTAATTGTAAGAAATTTAAAGAATTAAAAATATTAAAAACCCTTGCTTTGCTGTTTTGCATTTCATTATTCCCAAATTGAAATGTTGATGTAGGATTAAAAGCTTACTCATAGTACTACATAGGAGTGCTGAGATTATGAATAAATATAAAAACAAAGTTGTACAACTTAAGACTAATGTAAAAATATCGATTGTCAATTGTTTTAAACTCTAACCGGTTTTACATTTAGAGTTTAACTTTGCGAGTCATGTTGTCCTAAAAAGGTTGTTGTCTTTTTTTGCGGTAGGTATCATAATATATGTTGGATTACATTCTACTTACACAGAATGAGCATCAGCTATGAATTGCCATTTTAATTTTTAATGTACCTACTCACAATAAACTACAAGTTTATTCGCTACCAGCTTATGCCAGATAAATATTTCGATATCATACCCAATCGTTTTGAACAACTTCTAAGTAAGCATGGGCTTGCACTAACTTCTGTAAGGATATTACTGTATATACCTGTAGGTAGGGGGTCATAATGTTTAGCTGTTTCCGGTTTTCGGATTGATGGACACAACCAGTTGTAAGCTGGCTTAGATTAGTTTTAGTTTCTGATTTGGAATAAAATTTTGCTCATTCAGAATGGATTTTATTGTCCTGCAAGGTTTTATTTTAAGTTTTGGAATTAGCAAAAACTAATAATGTTTTTGATGAACATACATACCCCTCCTTTACTCACCACATTATTAGTAATCGGATGTCTTTGATCAAGGTATGCGCAAAACTTTGCACTGCATAAATTCATTAGCTTTAAATTTTAAATGTGTTCCTGATAAACCTCCGTGGAACCTAATAGAGTGTTATCGTTCCTTACTTATAACTTATAACTTATGATTTATAACTTATAACTTATAATTTATAAGTTATAAGTAGAGTTTCGGAGTTATTTTGACGTATAATTATAATTATATGTCAAACACTTTTTACGTGTTAACTTATAACTTATAAATGTGGATCATGCGCATTATCTAGAGTCTTCGGTAAAAAAGCATAAACGAGCCCTCCACATTTATTTGTACAGTCAGGATTCCACAAATAAATGTGGTTCATGCGCATTAGCTACAGTGTTTGCCAAATCCCCGGGAATTTTAAATTATAAGTTATAAGACTGTGGGACTAACGATTTATGAAACGATAACTCTGATCACTTACAACTCATTCTGTCGTACTTTATGAATTATAATCTATAAGTTATAATTTATAAGTTATAAGTTAGCCTCAACGATATCACTCTAATGTGTGTGTGCATGAACAATCAATATTATCTATCTAATATTATTATTTTCCAATGTTTGTACTAGAGAGCATAAATCATTAATTTCACTGTTGCTCTGCTAATATTTAAAATAAACCTTCCAACAGTACGAATGTCGACTACATAGAAATCTCCCACTTGCATACCTTGAGAAAGAATTATATTTTTTATATTTAATAATATGTATTGCATTCTAGTATTGTTTGATTGGTTAAAAGAATATAATTATATTTGTCGTACCAAATACTTGCCAGGATCTGCAAAACATTTTCATATATTTTCTCACGAGGGGTTTATCCGTTTGCATATATTTCCAAGAGTCAATACAACTATGGCATACACGTCTCGCATATCCCGCAGGCCAAAGTACTGCACACCATCCGAAAATGAACCCTATGTCGACACTAATCAATGCCAATGCAATTGGGACAGTAATGATTGGACGAACTTTGATTATAGTAATATTGCACACCACGATTGACCTGAGGATGATTGATTGCGCTGGCACAACAAAATATTTGCAACCTTTGTTGAATAAAACATGAAAAATGTGGTGACTGCGAGCAATATTCACTATTTCGTCCAAAGACTGTATAGAATTGTATACATTCCGTTTGCCCTTATGTTTGCTCAACCTGGCAAAAATAAAAAATGATGTTAGTCGATATTATTATGAAAATGCAAAACCCCCCGAGATCTCTTAAATTTTGTGTAATAGCTATTTAATTTTTTAACAGCTAAAGTCCAGGTTCAAAATTCAATTAGTTAAATAAATAAAAATACCAACTTTGTTCGTCGAAGAATTTCCAGGTGCAATTTAAGCATCAGTAAACCAAATAGTAGTACCCCTACAATTAAAGATAATATACCTACTAAATGGAAACTGCTAATTATTATGACTGGTATAAGAAAGCACATGTACTGATATTGTTTGGGCAATATAATATTTGGTGGGTAGATGTACAATGTAGGATTTTTAAATGATAAAGCAATCAAAAATATTGGTGCAATCAATATTGCAAATGTAAGTGTTTTCGCCACACTTATTATCATCCGTATTTGTTTCCTGGTGTACTGAAAATCTATAAACAATATATAAAAAATATTAGTAATTTTGTTTACACAGATTGCAATAAACTAGAGGAAATTTTTTGTACTAAATAATATAAACTAAGTGACGTAACTTTTAAACATTTTAAGAATGCAACAAAACTGAAATTATGTTTTAGGAAATTATCGAAAAAGTTTTGCAAAGTTTTTCGCTAATTAAAAAAATTTAAAAAATGTGATAAAAAATTCATATTTAAAATGAAAATTTAGATAAAATTTGATTGCTAATGAATTACTTACTTGAAACTTTAGTAACGTATAAGATGGAAGAATTGCCAATATTTACAAGTACACGCATTTTTGTTATAAGAAAAAGGAACAGCAATGAACATGCTGCAAAAACACATGCCCATATTAAACCGCGAGGATGAACATTATCACTTGTAATTAGTTCATAAGAGAATCGACATAGAACAAGGATAGAAGTTATCCAAACGATAAAAGCCACCCAGTACCAGTAAATGAAATAATACCAACGTTTTGTACAATCCGTTAAAAAACCAGTTTTACTGTTGCATCGTATCGGAAAGACTCCAGTTAAAGAAGATAAATAACATAAAAATGAAATGGGTTTCAGTATTTCTGGAGGAATCATTCTCACTTGAACTGTAGCCTAAAGACACTAAAGAGGTCCAACTCTCAACTAAAAGAAAACTTCGGCGATGCAGATATTCACTTTCTTAACAGACGAAAATTGTACAAAAAAATTGTCAATTATTTTGCACTTTTATTTTGAACCCCAATCATTAAAACCAATTATGTTGTTAGATGCTTTTTTCAAAGACAAAATTCAAATGTAAAAATGTATGAAATTATATATCCCACTTTATGGCTTTTGGTGAGAAGAAACTACGGGACTTTGTTACCGTATTGTCTTTACATGTAGCCTCCTCCCCTATTATAGTAGCCTCCTTTTATTAGTAGCCATGAAGCTACATTCTGCGAATAAAATCTTTCTCTAAAAATTGCCTCCCCCATCATAAGCGCCGGCGTATATTCAAATACCTATAATATATAAACATACATTATGCGTCATTTATTGTAGCTTGTGGCGAGATCACATTAATCCTATAGCGATTTAGAGGGGTCCAAATGGACCCTGCTCTCAGATAAAATTTACTATCTGAAAAACCAATGATTTAATACTATTTACATTTCCCGACTTTTAAAGTTTAATTATTTGCTACTCAATATTTTGAAAGGGATTTCAAAACTTAACAATTAGGTTATGATTTTTTAAAATTAAAACATGAATTTATTTCCATCTTTGCTCTAACCAACTACGTTGGTAGAATTTACATCTTTGCGATAGCTGTATGGTGGCAGTAGGTCAGTTCAAATTTGTACCTTAAAATATAATATGGTCTATTTGGACGCCTCTTACGCACGAACGAGCGAAAAGGCTTACGCTCTTTATGGTTAAAAGGATTCCTCTATTAGTAACCTCCCTCTATGTTAAGCCTGTCTTTTGTATGGATTTTCCATATTAGTAGCCCAGACAACTAATGGAGACAATACGGTATATACTTTTTTGTTTTTCTGTTAGACAATTTTCTACTACTATATCAGGATTGTGTGTATAAATGTGTTGCTTATTTATTGAATTAGTGTTGCCAACGGGCGACGGGTGCTTTTTCAACATTTGAAATTACATATTTGAAAATAGTTAATTCGCAGACACCTGACATTAATAGTCAAATTTAGGGAATAGCTTTCTGCAATTCAGAAGGATGTTAATAAAACCAGTGATACAAAAAATATGTTGAAAAAAAGCTGATAATGATAAACATTGATGACCATGATTTTATTTATACTTTCTTACTATCAAACAAATCCAGGGACTTATTAATATACTTAATACATTTTGCAGTTCAAATATTCCGTTGTGTTGTACGTTGTATGTTGTAAAATAATACACCAATACAAGAGCGCATCCAGCTCACATATAGGTGTGAAGGCCATAGGTGGCAACCTCCCCTCCAAATCCCCTCCACTCACCCTCCAAGATTTTGGATGGGATGGAGTGGAGGGGGCG
>JAQFYB010007694.1:0-10538 GCA_034694085.1 Pogonognathellus longicornis
GGCGATGCATACTATAGTACTAGGTACCATACTACTAGTGTTAGAGAATCTACACAACAGACAGACGGACGGACAGACGGACAGACGGACGGACGGACAGACAGACGTGATCAGTCTAATTAGAAAGTAGCTGTCGCTACTTAATAATTGCACAACCACATACCATTGGGTAACCTACTCAATAGTGTCAATAAGTTTAAAATATTGTTCTTAATTATTGCAATCGAGTAGTAAAATTGGCAGTTTTTCTTTACAATAGGTAACTGCCATTTTTTATTGCACTTAAAGTGCATGCTTTTACTCATTTCACTTCCTTTCCCAATGTCACTTGTAAGGCATGACAGGTGATCCGCTTTTTCTATTAAAGAATAAATGTGTAGTCTCATGGTTGAATTGAATAATGCGTTTGTCTCCAAAACCGAAGATCAAGCATCAAGTTGAACCCACCTGACACAGACAAAGACATTACACAAATAGCCATGTTGGCAGTAGCGTCAATTGTGTCTGCCGTACCTATAGAACGGTCGAGATAATGACGACTCTCGACTTGGACATGTCACGAATCTCATTCATGGATGAGTCTCTTTAGTCCGTCACGCGTCACCCCTTTTTCACTATAATACTTCCAAACGAGAGCCTTACACTTAACTTGACCTTTCACATGATTTATTCAAAATCAATATTTTAAAGTGTTTCATTGTGTGAAACACATTACTTCCTAAAAAGCAGAGCCATATGTTGTACATATGCCATTGTTATTGTTGTAGACATTTGCCCGCGTCAAAAAATTGTATGGCTGGTGCAACTAGGAAAGCTTACTGAAAAGAATGGAGATAATATTTATAATGGATAATGGATTTTATTGCTATAAAAATTTGTTGGGGCCAGACAGCCAGGCGGCTGTAAACAAACATTTGGGTCCGTTCACCAGAAATATTAATAAATAATTCTCTACTTTAACCAGTATAACAAGTCATATAAAAAAATACATGTACCTATCCTGCCAAACAGAAACTAAAGCAGTAAAATATTCTTGGTTTACTTCTTGGTAATACAAGCATGACTATTTTAACTATTACCAAACACTTAAGAATATTTATCACTATTATGAAACCTTATAGGTAGAGTGATTGTAAAAAATGAGTTTATTATATACCTATCTATGTATTGTGTACCTTGTAGCTATACTTAGTGTCAGTATCATTACACTACTTCCATTATCCACAAAGTAATGTAATGGTAATGATTAGTTCCGTACACATAATACAGATACGTCTACTATACAAAGGTGCATGTATTACCAATATGTATATAGTAGAGTGATGTATGACGACATGTATGTATGTGCAATGTGCATGGAGCATAAACCAATCTACTAATAGAGCGTAGAGACACTTGTACCTCGAGAATAGTGTGACTATCATGAGACGCCAAAAACTCAAGTCAAGCCTGTACTGAGAGACTGAGACTGTCTCAATGTCCATTTTCTCATCGACATCACAGAATCACTTATCTTTGGGGTTTGGATTGGACTATGGGCCTCGTAAATGAATGCATTAACACACTGACGGCACTGAGAGACCGGTGAGACGACAACATACAGCGTCCAGCTCGTGAGATGACTAGACTCTTTATCGATACACAACAAGCAATGTCCTTAAAGTAGTGCACAACCGTCTAAATGTAGCTTCCTCTTCAAGCTATCTCACTCTAGTGTGAACTGTATTGTCTAAAATTCAATTATTTATCTAGCCCGGACATCTCGTAGACTTGTTATGTCAGCAAAACTAAAATTATCTCCAAAAACTTGGCTATTTAGCTTTAATAAGATATATGTCTTAGAAGGAGAGTGCAAAATGCTAAATGTAAACTGTAGAAAAATTGTATCAATAAACTAATATTGTGGTTTGTAAAATGTTTGGAAACATGAACCTTGTATACAGTGTAGAAACATATTATTTAGTTAGTAGTAACAATTACGTTGGTCATATAATAATGTATCATTTCATGATTGAAGTATTCAAATTACCAACAACCAAGATAGTTTCAAATGAGTGTACACTACATTACCACGTACTCCGTGTCTATCGATTAAACCTATATGTCCTGAATTGATTGAATTTAGCCGTACTTATTTGGTCATTAGTAAAAATGTCTAACATTGAACGTAGCAAAGATGGCAAAGGAAAATAAGAGAGCAATAAAATATAAAATGGCTATTATTAGTTGTGTTAACGAAGAATGAAATGTATAAAAATTCTCATTTCTCTTTCTACTAACATTAATTTTTAGAGCTAGAGATTAGGTATACCTACTACAATTTATTTATACAGACCGCATTATCGAAAGCTTCCGAATTAAAAATTCAATTCAAATCTTAACTCAAAATATAATGCCCACGAAATTCCTATTTTGTATAGAACTGGTTTTTGTTTTACTTACAACAGTCAAGTGAAAACCTATTGTACCATCATTATCACCATACAGTTAGTAGGAAACAAAGTATATGCTTGCATTAAAAACAATCTTAATGAGTTATTGTATTGTTATTATATCATACATTTTAGCTTCTTAGCTTTAACATAAGTAAGAGCATTTCGATCATTTGTGTGTTTTTGGAGATTAATATTATTCTAATTATTGCATACTGTGTTGTTTCAAGTTATTAACGATGATTAGGTTTGCTTTTGGTTGAATACTTAACACTCACCAAATTTTCCCACCCATTTTACTTTTGTGGATAGGGAATGGAATACCGAAATGTAAAGCTTGTTCCTGTTTCTATGTATTTATAATAATTATAGCAGCTCGTTAAATACTGGGATTTTACATAAGTACACTTTTTTAAGTTATATAAATCGGGTACGCAATTGAATTTTATTAAAATGCTTGACTGCTGTGTAAAGTACTAACTAACTAGCAAATTCATTCAAGCATGCTCAAGAGCTCTAGATTCTAGAATGTCTCATGCAGTGTCTTCCAAGTACTGTACACACTATAAGGTACAAATGGTATATTTATGAGATATCTAATTGAATATTCTACCACTATATTTTTAAACATTTTTCCTTGTAACTCTATGCAAGGAAGGCAAAACCAGGTAAAAATGATCTATATTAAGAGACTACATAGCTGCGACAAAAAGCTTTTTTTTAGTTAATCTTTTTCTAATTACCAGATACAGATTATGGAAATTAAGAAATAGGTAAGTATCTATGCAATCCAACCTTACCTTTATAGTTCATAGTATTATAGTTACATAAAATATTCTACCAATTTTAATTATATTAAAAACTAAACAAATATAAATGTAGTTATTATAATGTTGAAACAAACTAGCTAGGGGCAGTTTCTATTTTTATGTCAATGCGTCTATGCATTTGTATAAAGTATTAACCATTCTAATAGTCGATTAGGTACCAGTTAGCGAAATTAGTTTGTTCTTGAACTTCTCATACCCCTACACATATGTAAGAAAGCTGAAAGAACAGAAAAGAACTGCCTAAAAGTGAGAAACAAGTAAAATGTTTAGTTGCTGCTAATAGGTTATCCTACCCTTACACTCCTTAGGTGTAAAATTGCATAGAAAACAGTTGCGTTAACAAAATATGGAAAATGTATAATAATAATATATACAAATCGAAAAAGGTTTTGTTGATGCATACTGCATACATGTGTATATGGTATTAACTAATAACAATAAGTGTAGTAGTAATGTGTAAATAAAATACACACTACATTGCTACATACTGCAAAAGCATACATGTACATACACAGAATTACTGGCTGCACTAACCCAACCCAACTAACATTAAGTGTACCTTAGGTCTTATTGTTGGTAATATCTTTTTATGTATCGTGGTCATTTTTCTTGATGGTTATAATGGCTATAATATATGACACTAGTCTGCTATACGACTATAGTGGTTCAAAATAAATATCAATTACATGGAAATGATAACCAAGTGAGTTGGTTAGTGCATTTTACATAGCGATGAGCCTGGATGGATTAGTACAAAGTCTTGGACTTACAAATAATTTATCCCCCACTGTCCATAAAAACCATAAGCTTCTACTTTAGAATTGGAACCCTTGCGTGGAAAGTACAATGTGTGATAACAGGTAAGCGTAGCAACTTAAAGCTTGCCTTTTCTCAGGTAGAACCTACTGTATACATCCAGCTATTTATATTATCTACCTAGGTACCTTTTCTAAGAAGCTCAACCTTAAGTATCTACACATTCAGGAAACATCACCATATCTCGGTGTTGAGACTGGATGATACATATCTGTAAGTATTTAGTATACAGATACCAAGGTACCTAACTGAAGTAAGGAATCATAAAATGGTTTATATATCTAGGCATTGTATGTATTGGTATTACAATATTACTGCTACAGTCTTTTGTAGAAAAAGTGCTGTAATATTATACACGTATCTAGATGCATGGTGCGTAGAACTATTAGCTACTTACTGACAGTGAGTGAGTACAATACAGAATATAGTGGATTTGTCGTGGAGGGTCTCTGAGCCTAGGGCCTTTGTTATTCGACCCTTCTCTTCTTCACAACCTTATTCTTTCAAAGTCTCTCACCTGTAAATCCTTATCTGGTCTTATTCTTCCAAACAACCCTCAACAGTCAACATATCTCGACAAATATTCTAGCAGGCAATACACAGTGCACTTTTTCAAAGTTAAAGTTATACGATTCAGAGTTACAAGTTAACAGGAGGAATAGTACAGTTTTTTAATTTGAAAAACTAATATCGTCATTAAGTAAAATGGAAAGAAGTACCGGAAGCAGTTCTACAGACGATAATGTCGTGACCACCTTTTCACAAGTAAGTGAATAAATCATATAAATATTTAACTGTGTATTTAGTTGAATTAGGTATATAAATTAAATTCTTATTCTTGAACGAATCTGTCAGAATCGGTAAACTAATTGCACTTTCTTGTTTGTCTAATAGCTCACATCCAAACTCGGAAATCGGGCTGCAAGATTATATTGGGTAAGTGTAATCATTATTTCTCACATTCAAGTGCGCTAGTATCGCAAAGAAATCGATTCGATCTATGAAAATGCCTGTATTGTTAGAAGTGTCTGCTTATTCACTTCACATGAGATATTTATATGCATTTGAAGTGCTCAGGTATATTAAGAAGGTATAATAATTTAAATTAACTTTTTGTGTATTATAGGATGCCACAGGCCCTAACAGTTTGTCTTCAAGACAGTCTCATTCTAAAAGCCTGGAAAATCCTTTTGTGGCAGCCGTCATTGCTGCTGGTGTGATCGGAGTCATGTTAATTGCCGTACTTATCTTGGTCATATGGATCAGATCCAAAGTTGTACCTAAAAGAGAGAACGCAAATCTGCCAACCAATCCTTCGGTCGTGTCTTCTTTCTCAACTCTTTATGAAATGGAAGTATTTGAAGACACGCCGAATGTTTCACAGACAGATAGTCCAGGTAACTAAATCTCCATGATTGTATTTGATTACTGAAATATCTATCAAAGTATTAAAGGTTGTATTCTAAACTTAAAACTTATGACATTTTTGTATTAACTTTTCAGTTTGATTTACAATGATGTCTTTGTGAAGAGGAATCAGTTTATACTCCCGCGTGAACCTGTGCTGTATATTACTACTTAAAAAGTTCATGTTTTTATTGAAATAGTATTATTTATAAGTTCCATGAAAAAGTGTTATTGCATTCATTGTGTAATGTTTTCAAATGTGATTACGATTTATTGTTATCGTTGTTGTTAAGTATTATTTTATATTACATATTTCACATAATTTTGTGTAAAGCTCACTTTAATAGTATGAATGAATCCTGAATGCGTAGGTATTTGAGTTCGTTTGTTGTATGAGCATGATATAAGGTATTTCTTACTAAATACTATTTATGAATAGGAGAAACACTTTTATTTAAAGATAACTTTTGAGGCAGCATGTCTCGTTAAACTGTTTGTATGTATTGTAATATTTTAACTTATTTAAGTCAAATCTCTATTTATCACAGAATCGAAATATTTATTGAAGCTAAACCTAGGTAATCATAGGTATATCGTATATCTATATAATTAAAAAATACCAGGTATTTGAAATGAAGTAAATGTGATTTACTGTTGTATAACAGCAAAATACGTATTTATTGATACCTACATAAAAATCATAAAATATTGATTGTAAACAAGTCTCATTATTTATTTAAAATCGTTGTTTGTCTGTGTTCAGTTTTAGCAAACATTATTATTGTACAACCAGAATGAATGTAACGTCGGGTTTTTGTTAATCCCGTATATATTGGGGGAAGGGGGAATGTATTTATTATAAATAACACAATCATTTTAAAATATCAATCTTCAACTTGTCTTACAATTTATTTATTTTACACACATACACACATTAAGGGATGGATGCACGGGTTTTACAACTGTCATACTGTACTTGTCACACTTTAACATTCACTATTACAAAATCGATGTAAGAAAATACACAAACTAATCTGTAGCATGGAAATAATTTTTATAACGATTCATCTATACTTGTAAGACCCGTAGCCTCTGTTAAAGTACGGATAAGAATATTCGTCAATTTGGATTTCCTGAGGTTTCCACATTTCGGTCTCACTTGTACATATAATTAATTTCTCCTTTGTGGGTTCATATTGAAATTCATGATGTGGGGTAGTTTTCCTGAGACATCTTAGAAAAATTTTCCAGCAAGAGACGAGTTCCATGTTTTTATAATTGTAAATTCAACTACAGCACTGAAGAGTTTTAATATGGCAACAATTCTCGTGAAGTTACTTCGACAATGACACTGATATACAGGAAACTAAAAAGGAATGATTTACACAGGTTATTTATTATTAGGTATGCCTTTAATTGCCTTTACACCATAAACTGTCAAAATGAATTTATCATGAATGTCTGGTCTAAATTATTGCAATCAAAAACTTACGTACGAATTATAGAAAGTCTATAAAAAATTCGACATTCCTTTTGATAGATGTGACAAAATTGCGGATGTAGTTTCGCCAAAGTCTGCGTTGAACGGTTGGTTGTCAACTTCACGTCTACGTCTTCTTACCGTTAATTGCATGGTTTCAGGAAATAGGAGAATCAAGAAAAACACGGTGAGAAATGGAATGATTATGACAGGAAAAAACACAATTATCCAATCTAAGAGATATTGATTTCCAGGTACATTTAATAAAGGTGACCATGTTCTTAATTCTTCCATTGAAAATATGAAATCTCTTACTATTACCTTTGCATAAATAAAAAAATAAACTAAAAATCTGTATCAATTTCTCTTAAATCACTTTATACGCGAGATTTTGTTAGTAGTATAAGGATAGGAGACAATACCTATTAGTACAAGAAGTTACTTATGTTAGTCACTTGGAGCAAAGTGTTACACGAAACAGATTAGACGGGTAGAAATAAGAATTCACGAATTGAAATTCATATAATATAAGGACGAACTCAATAACACAAAGTAAGTTAATTGTTCAAAGTCTGGTTACATACAATTAAATAAGAAAGCGCATTGTCAAATGGAATAGTAAAGTAAAAAAGATTACAAATATTGGAAAGCGGAAAGGGGGTTGCTGTGTTATTCCTTATTTCTTAACATATATACCTCTGTAGGTAGTCTGTAGGTACCCACACAGAGAATAATATTATTTGACCGCCTGTTATTAACACAACACATCGCATCAGTATGTACAGATATAAAGTAAAACATATTTAACGAAAGCAACATTATCTTCGAGTCAGCAGATCATTATTATGATCAGTTAGTTTACTCAGCTTACAGATAGACTTCTTTAATGCGTATACAATACACAATACACAGCAGTGTTGGCCTGTGCAATTAGAGGTAGCGGTTTTGTGCTATTACGATGTTCGTTTAGATAGTAACGTTAACAAGCAGCGGAAGAGTTGTGTAGCAGTTGTACTTGTATTGCAACAGACAGCTAAAGGTAAATGTGCATTTGTAGGCTACAAATTGCAGCTATACACATTTATGTTGTTTGGCATCAGTAATAATGTGCTAAGCTGTCTCAGACTCAGACTGTAATATTATGGTCCACCGTTCATCGTACGTATCGCACGCTCGTGTTCATCTTATATAGTAGAACGCATTCATCAGCTATACAATACACCTTATTTATTAGTGCAAGTATTTCATGTGTACATTCATACTGATGACTGAGGAGGAAAAAGATTCGAATGGGTTAGTGTAGTAAGGCTTTGTATTTGTAGTTAAATCACAGAAAACTATATAACTATGTATTTACTCAACCGTAGCTACGTACAGTAGGTAACTTGACTATTGACCGTTTAACTTTGAAATTCATTCGCATGCATTAATACACTAAAAATAAAATACCTACATTATATTCAACTCAATCTTAATTGTATTACAAGTTGTATATTGTTAACTACTACTACAGTTACAATAGTTATACAACAATAATAATAACAATCTTCCACTCGATGCGTTCATCTACGAGTTAAATATTTTTATAGGTACACACAAGCCATTGTAGTTCACGTGTTTAATTTGTATTAGATACAAGTATCTAATACACACAGGGGAAGTTTCCCCTATGTGTAAAACACTACTACAGAATGCACAGAACTTGAGGGTTAAAGTAAAAATTTTAGCTACATCATTTCCCTTGTTGGACAAGTATATTGTATACCTATTTCATAATGCTTTAGGATAATAATGTAAACGTGATGATTCTAAAACGAAAAAAGATTAATGATGAAATGAAGTACGGGAATATTTTCATGGTAAATACGATCATCCAGAAAAAGAAAAATATTGTAGTAATATGTAGAAATATTTGTATAGAACATTATTTGTATAAACTTCCTGTGGATGAGATGATTTTCATATTGATACAATTCCACCTATAGTAATATTATTACTATAAAACTTGCAGAACAAGATTATTCTACTCAATAGAATCGGTACAATTGACAATTAGGATGAATTGTCATTGCGCTTTAAAAACGAATCAAATTGATGTGGGCAACACATTTTCATTTCACATTTAGTCCAAGTACCAGAAGCCATCATGTTGGAAGGGAATAGTAAACTTGGTTTTCGCCATACGCTGATTTTTTTCGTAGTACATTACATATGTACAGTTACAACTGAAACTTGCATGGAACAACTGAAAAATGTTGACGAGTTTAGAAATGCTTCTGCTTCATGTTTGAATCAGATTCAAACAAGAATCGGAAACGTTCCCGTGCCACGAAATTCGGTGCAACTAGTGGAAATGAAATACGAAGATAACGTAATACAGATAATTGCTATACAATTACATTCTAAGATATACCAAAATTCTTCTAACAATACTTCAGTAAATACTACCTACCCTACTCCACATTGTTTATACTAATATTTTTTTCATTTTTCATTTCTAGTGCTTTAGCAAATGTGTGATGGAGAATATGAATTTTGTAAGTACATATATGTAAATTTTCATATATATTAATCAAATGAGTTTAATTTTAGCTAATTGTATTTAGATAGGTGAAGGCACTACTATTAACCGAAAAGTAATACTACAAGTTATCAAAGACAATGCGCCCGCTGATATACAATCTCATATGAGGGAAATCATTAACAAATGTGCTGATTCGACTAGTAAGATTCACATAAAAAATTCAACTTCATGACTTCTCTTGAGTAATCCGCTACAATAATGACAATAAAACATGGATGAAATGAAAAATGACACTATAAAACACTTTAATTATAGCAAGGTTATGGAAGCTGGCAATTGCTGAAGGTAAGGAGGATATGGATCCCTGCAAATTCTATGCTATGTTCCATCATTGTTTCAAAGAACAAGAACAGCGGGTAAGATGAGACAAAATCTTCTTTGAAAATATCAAGATACTGATATAAATACATACATACGTTTTATTAAAAAATTTGCAAGTAATAACAATATTTTTAATTGAACTTTTAGATTTGCTGAGGACACAGGCAAATCTTCCAGTTCAGTAATGTGTATGAACATGTCTGATTCAATTTTGCTAATCAACTATGTATTGTTGTGTACATTAATTACAGCATTACAAGATTCATGTATAACTTGGTACTTTTCCTCACTCTCTGGTTTCACAATATTACTCTTACATTTGAATCATATAACTTACACTAAGCACACCAATTAAATCTCCTTTTGAATGGAACTGCGACAACCAACCTGCCTATTGTTCTAAATTGTAAAAAATTATTGTGCTAAAAGTAATACCTATTAAGCATTACAACTCGTAATAAAAACGTAATAATGATTATCCAACCGTTTCTTAAAGAAACATTACCTACCTACCTTTATACATATTTACATTGCCTAGTACATGTTAAATTGTATGGATAACTAAATTTTATCATTCTACTAACATATTATCAGTAAATAAGTACTTAGGTATAACGTTTCGTAGAGCTTTTCAAAATACAAAGTTTCGTAATACATAGAGGTACGTA
>JAQFYB010007695.1:0-10534 GCA_034694085.1 Pogonognathellus longicornis
TATTATTATTATAGAACGTATGGACTATTATTATTATAGAACGTATGGACTATTATTATTATAGAACGTATGGACTACGTGGTACTAAATTGTATTTCTCAACAGTAGTTACAAATGTATTTCGCGCTGTGACGAGGTAAATTGTAAAGATTGTACTCCATTGGAGTTTGTCATTAATAACTATCTACAATTACTAATTTCAGTCGCATAGTATTTTGTCCTAAGATGAAAATGTTTCTCACATGTCAATGTTATGTGTGTCGCTCAATTTGACGATACTTAATTTGTGGCTTTTCGTAACAAAATCAATGGGATGATAAATGTAACGGCTCCGATTGCATATGCTGTGGATGGTCCGAAACGCCAAAACAGTGACGACGCAGCCAGTGGACCGAAACCTCTGGCCAATGCACCGAGAGATCTAAATATTCCCAAAGCAGCACCTCTTTCATTGTTCCTTTCCACTTTTGAACTGGTAATGGAAGTAAGTGTTGGTCCGCATACAGCAGAGCCTAAAATTGGTTTTGCGTTCAAAAAGTTAATCACTGGCTACTATCAGCTATAATTTCCAAATAGGGTGGATATTGATACAAATAATTTGAATAGGTAAATGTGACACACCAATGGAGTAGCAAAATAGTCCGAAACTTAGATGTGATAAGTCGGTAGCAAATCCAAGAACAACAAATGCTGGCATCATTACCAACATACCGATCATAGCTGCTGACGATTCCATATCCGGTTTTAATCTACGAGTGAGACCTCCTTGTAACAGAGCCATTAAGACACCAAGTAGTGTAAACATGGCTCCTTGTTCTTTTGGTGTAAATCTAATAGATAACACAAAACACATCACAAAATAGTACATTTAATTATGCTACAGCTTTATGAATATGTACTATGTACTCATGTAAAACTTCAATTACTTAAACTTTGCTTGAGTCAAAAATGTAAGAGTGAATTCAAGACCGCTGTAAATGAAAATGTAGATGAAGTATGCCAATCCGATTGGTCGCAGTTTTTCTCCCACAGAAATCGGTTTAAATTGGAATAGGTATGGAGGCCAAATATATGACGAGATTTCAGAACTCAGAACTTTAGCTCGATATTTCTAAATAGAAAGAATTGCAGCTTATATTGCAATTAACGATTTGAAAAATGAGGAAATTAGATATATTACTTTTTCTAAAGTTTCGTCCAAGAAGAAAATAATGGTAAGAAGAGATGTAAGGCTTAGAAGTAGACAGGCAACAGCTGGTGTAGAGTAATCTCCAGTTCGTGCAAAATAAGCTCCAATGCCTGGTCCTAAACAACAAGAGTAGATGTAAAACCAATATAAAAGTATTAGTAAAAAAAAACTTTAACAGATATTAAAGTCTTTACTTACCCACAACAAATCCAATAGAAAAGGCTATTCCAATCATAGCCATTCCCTTAGGTCTCAATTCATCCGTACAATCGTCAGCAACTATTGTAGTTGATAATGAAACATTTGCTCTAGATATCCCTCCAACAACTCTAGCCAAAATAAATAATGGGAACGTTGATGCCAAAAGCCATAAAACATGAGAAGTACAAATACCGATCTGTAATTTCAAAAACAATTCCCAAATCTTAATAAAAATAACTGAAATTTTAGATTCATATTCAGCGGATAAAGAAAGTGTTAATTAATAACCATGCATAGAACTAATGCGGGTTTACGTCCATAGACGTCAGAAAATGCTCCTATAATTGGTGCAGAAACAAACTGGAGCAAAGAAAACATAGATCCAAGAAGTCCTCCCATTAAAACTGTTTCTGATTGATGGGCTGGTGCTCCGATGATATCGCCTATTTTTGCAGCATATTTAGCAAAGGCGCTGTATGTGTGACTTGGGTCATTGTCGCGGTAGTACTCCAGAATGGAGGGTAACAATGGTAGGATAACAGTGAAACTTATTAAATCTGTCAGTAGCGAAACAAATGTTATTATCATGGGCTTCTTTAATGAACTCCCACCCATTTTGATTATTTCTCCTTCAGGGACGGCACGTTACTATTTTAAAACTGGTATCTGTATTTGAGAAAAAATTAAATTATTTTTTTTAATCTACAATTTATAGTTAGTATATCAAAGTAAAACGTGACGACGAAAACTGAAAAACTAATAATAAATAAATACATAGTGTAATACTTACACAAAGGACAAGTTGTATAGATTGAAATATCGAAACTCCTACATTTGTTATTTGGAAGAAAAATAATGTAACACAAGTTACAAACCCGTTGTGATTGCCGATACTTTCTCGTTCTAGTAAGTCTCTAAAAATAAAAAATAAAACATTCATATTACGCCGATTATGTAAAATAACTTCATACTCTTCAGATGAAAATAAATCATTAAAATACATTGAGATCATTCCAAGGTTTATCGCATAATATCTCATGCCAACCTTGACAATTCACCTTGAAAAACGTATCAACTATGCAATAAATAATTTAAAATGAAATTCACAAATAGATAGGTAAAACTTAACAGTAAATAACTTGATACTAGTAAAATGATTGGCTGATTAATAAAATATAACGTAAAAAACAAAATTTGAATCAATATTTGAACACAATTCTTACGGAATGTCAATTAATATTTATTGACAGCAGAACAAATGACAAACAGACTTAACAGACAAACCGCGACAAAAACACAAAAAGGCAACAGATGGATTGAATGATTGATAAAACAGCAAGACAAGAATAAAATGACAGCGAACACAAAAAAGGAACAGGTGATGCTTCTACAATAATGACAATCTAATGGTAAATTATAAAACTAAAATATATTAAACATGAATAATTTAACTACAATTAATTATATAAAGCAGCTATGATTGTCAAGCCACAAAGTAATGAGAAATATTGTAATGAAGCTACCTGACGGGGTTAACTCAGATTTATTTACTGTGTGAAAAACTCTCCCATTCCAATCGACATTATTATTAACAGTTACTATGTCTCTTGCTGGCGGTGGCTACTTTCTAAATCTCAACAAGTATTTGGGTCAACTCTGTCAAGCAATAAAGGCAGGCAGGTGTATTCTGTGTCTGTCAAAGCACCAACAATCACAGTTCATCGCCGTAGTTTCATACCCACCCATCTACAGTGTATTCTCTGTCTGGTTAGTTACGTTGAAACTGCAGTTACTGTGTAGTTTGATCAACCTAGAAGTTAATAGTACCAGTTAGTCACTGCAGTGTGAAGTCTGCAGTGAAAACTAAGTAAACTTCTATACCTAAGCCTACAACTAACTATGAATGAAGTAAGATTCAAGATCAAGTCAGAAAAGTCAGACAGACAATCCTTCAAATTATTTTTATTGGGATATTTACCGCGTATAATGTTGTCATCTCAATATCTACATTCTACATTCTACATTGTTTTAGCACGCCCCATACAAGTAAAATATTTATATGAACGCGTACCAGGGTTGGATATTAGGTTTTTTTACGACTTTTTATCCAAGAGTGACGGGTTATTTAGTTATTTCCGCTTTAAAAAAAAATCTTGTCCTATTAAATGTTCATCTTTTAGTTGTAAGGGTTTCTAACAATAAGTAAAAAACCACTATTGGGTGGCAGGTATAGATTGCAAATGTCAAGTATTGTATATATATACATAGCTGTAGCACACAAAGAAAAATCATCAGATAGAGAGAGAAAAAGTAAAACCGTAATGGCTTTTAATGTTTTAATTATGGGGAAAAATTAATGATCCAGTAGAATCGAATAAACAAATAATGTTCTATCTAACAATTGTTTATTTAAGTATATTTTTGCTCGCTATGTATTTTCATGTCGGTGTATAATTACAAAATACAAAATATGAATTTATTCCTCCCTCTTGCTCCGCTTACCCTGGTACAATACCAGGCACCAGGGTAGGCGGGTACAAAATTCGGCCTGTTCGGTAGCAAAACCGAAAAACAATTTTGAGGTATATCCTGAACCGAACCCAAACATAATTTTTTGAACCCAAAACAAAATGAATCGCACCCAACACATATTTACACGAAGCAAATACATTAGCATATAATATATTTGGTATACAACCATTACCACCCCCGGGGTGGCACCCCGAGAAAAGAAAATATTTCGGTCTAACCGAGCGAACCCAAACATTATTTTCATAAGTGTATTTTCATAGAATACAACATAATAATATTTTGGAATTTGGATGAGAATATTTGATAATTTTGTTTAGTTTGATAAAAATAATTAATTGAACACTGTCATATACTATTATGAAGCTCTTACAACAATGAACCACTCTGTGATAACTAATGAGATAACTAATCACCCTGCAGCTAAATTGAAAATCTTGTCAAATTGCGAGAATGAAATTGGAATAGGCATCTTATTAAATTCGGCCATTTCAACTACCCATCTCTTCACTAATGGATTGTTATGTACCTTGGCATGAGATATAATTCAGTTGAATATGAATATGACCCAATCATTCTGAAACCACTCGCACGCATTTACTAAGTAATTCAAGATTCACCTTATCTGAAATCTGACCAGATGCTGGAGTCAGAGATAAGGAAGTTCCAACTCATCAGCCTATTAAAATTAAATGAACAAGTATAAAAGTTAAATCAACACTCATTCTACTAATAATCACTACTCAATGGCAAACAAATAAACAACTACTTAGGTACGCAGTTAAAGTAATCCAGCTTGCCTCTGTCACACTCAATTACCTATAAATTAGATATTACATCTCATCTCCCACTCAAGTCAATTCAGTTGAATTGAAATTCAAACAATCAATCCAATCCAACCATGCAAACCATCAAATCATCAAAACCTCCGACAACCCGAGAACGTAGCAATGTCTAAATTTAGGAAGGGCCGATCGATATGTAAACTTTCTTACTAATCATAAGTATCTATAAAAATTATTTATTTCATACATACCTATATAATGATTTTACTTTTCTAATACCTGTATAATTTTATGAATACGTCATTAATATTGTTTATCATTTTAACACGCCTCGGTATAATATTTAAACATTCTTTGCTAATCAAGCTAAATAAAATCTGAATAAGTAATTTTCATTCTTCTAGTTTCATATTTACACTAAATGAAATGAATGAAAAATTCAGTTGAATTTCCTCGATGAATTGATTGCGTGACCGCTTTGTATATAATACGATTTAACCTTCATATACGCATTTTCAAACTGTGAAATACACTGAATGATAAATGAACCTCCTGGCCTGTAATAAATAATTTCATCATCGCATATCTGACCTTGTGTGGAAGCTTATGTAATGGAATCTTGTAGACCGTTTAATTGAATGTCGATTATGCAATTGTTTTGTGTATGTGCAAAGTGTGCATTGTTATATTATTTTTTAAATAATGGGCAAACATAGCTGCTGTAAAAGTAAATATATACAAATTACAAAATCCATCATTTGATGTGTACCTCGAATCTTTTGACAGTAAACGACATTTCATCAAAAGATAATCCCACTATAAAAATACTAGCTATAATAATATGAATAATAAGATAATCATTTCATAAAGCTCTATAAAATGAACATTGTTTTGTAAGAATTCGCTTTTTTATTCAGCAGATTGAATTCAATTTTCAACTGGAACTGATAGCGAAGTAGTACAAAGATCCAGATTTTGTTTCCATGTCCGCCTATATCCCTGCCTTGGTCTCCGAATGAGCCCGACCCTGTTCTCCGCCTTCCATCTTTTCTCCCAATGCACCTCGCCATACATCGTACAGCTAAAAAAACTATTCGCCATTTCTTGGTTACTATAGCGAATTCCCGCATTCATCCAATCCGATAATCCTACCCTAGCTATATGTACCACTGCCAGTCTGCCAGTATAATACTACAATGTTATACATGGTCCTAGCTAGAAATCCAGCTCTAGTATACAATATCCCATGCAATACATTACAAAATAGAATAGGATAATTATTTAAATAAATGACGCATGGCAATAATTATAATGTGGACAATACGTCAGGATTTGGATGCATTGCTTTCTATGCTCATATAAAATAAATAAGTTATGCAATTACAATGACAATAATTACATGATTCGTTAAATAAATTGCATTTAAATTATTATTATAAACACAGGAGAGTTGCAGTTGCTACTTTGTTACATTACACAAATTCTACAAAAAAAAAGTGCTGAAGAAATTAGGAGATGAGGGAAGCGATGAGCAAATTGAGAGAGATTAGGGAAATTAGGAAAACTATAGCTACTGTACGTAATACGAAATGTAGTGGATGTGAGAATGTGAGTATTGAGATAATGAGGCAGCGAGTGAAATGGAAAGGAAAAGTCGGTGTTTGGTGGAGCGGGCTGATGTTTGTATATAACTTGTGTGTGGATGAAGTTGAGTTTGACTAAAGGGATTATGGAAATGAGCTTTTATCTATTCATCTGTCGTCGTCGACAATACACATGGTGCTTGTGGGGTTACATTGACAAAGCAAACGAAAGATCAGTGAGTTAGTGTTGTGAAGAAAAATGTAATGGAGCTTAGCTGTTATGGTCCTTGTTCAATTTAGCGAGTCACATTCATTTCACGTATCTCATCCACACCACACATACATCTTCTGCCGTGGAAATCTTACTTTCATTTCGTCCTTCTTCCAACCAAATACGGGGTTACTTGAGAGTTCATGCTTACAAATACGGGCTTTACGAATTCGAGCAAAACCGACAGGACAACAATATTTGTACTAATTAGTATAATCGTATAGAATTAAAAGTATTAAAGTTATCTACTACAGTAGTTGTCTCATTGTAAGTTTTATTTGTAAAACAGGGGCAATGAGAAATATTTCTCGTTAGTAAATCCACTTGTAACTTGTAATGTGTTAACAGCGATAAGGACGATACCGTGAATGTTACATATACGCAAAAGAGCGAATAAAATAGTTAGGGGAAAGAAACGGTGTTTAGTTATCCCTGGTTTATGTGTTTTGTAATATGTACAGAATGCGAGCATTGTACATCTGTGCAATAATGTATGTTGCTGTTGCTGCTAATTGCCCTAATTGCATTTTCATGAAATGCTTCCAACATTTCTGCCATCTAACCATAAGCTGTCGATAAATCCTTAATTCTGTCAACACAACGGCCATTTAGACAAGGTCAAGGGATCAACTAAATCCTATTAACTTCAATCACAATTATTTACCGCATTTTACTTTATACCATATTGCACATTATTATTATTATTATTATTAAGTGTTCGTACATTGATACTAAGTACTAAGTGTATTCATCATGGTTTTCAATTTCCCGTCTGCCTGTCTGTTAGCTTTACACTGTATCTGTGTTTCACACTTGCATGCTTTAGAGTTACTAGTTATCGGTGTACATATTCTGAATCAATATAAAGTACAACATCCATTTGGGAAAGAAGTAATGTCAACTCTATGTTATATGCGTTAATGGTTGATTGTAGTTACGTTATACTTGATTCAATTAATGTAGCATTTCGCTTAAAATGTTCGTGCAAAGCGTTAGAGAAAACATGTTTTAACTGTGAACCGTTCAGCTACACGTCCAGGGAATCATAACACTAATTATTATGTAAAAAGTGAGGTATGAGTGCCAAATGATGCGTATTATGAGTATTGTAGTCAGTTTTATATGTAAGCTGCCATTTATTGTATGTACAATGATGATGCGGTGACTTTGAGATGGTATGTTATGCCGGTACTATTGAGAATGACAAGTTTGACAAGTATTTAAATATTTTGTGTTGCGTATGTAGAAACAAAGTAGTTGTGGAGTTTGTTTGTTGTGAATGATGAATGCAATCGACATTGGGTTGTGGATTGGTGTTAAATAACAGCAACTAAATAAATCTAGCTAATACCCGTGTAAGTAAGTAAACCCAGTGAGCGTATTGAAGAGAGCGAGTACATGCGAAAAAGTCAACAAACAGAATGATCGTAAGCAGCCTGTGCAGATTCTATTGTTGTTGTTTTCAATGTTTACTGTTTATCAAAATAAGTAGGGAAAAGCGTGTAAATGTAAGTCTAAACAGCATTAGCAAATGTAATACACCAACTCATATGTCATTTCTTTGCGTCAAGGGGATATTTTCTGAAATGTGATGTCGTACTCCTAATGTCATAATACGAAACTCTTAACTCTTACTAAATCTGTGTTCTAACAACACGCTCCGGCTCCATCACACGCCGCTACTCTATGCTCTTACTAACATTATTGTAAACGTTGTAGTTGTAAATGTACCTTATTTAATGTAAGCTAAACTCAATGTTTGTTTTGTTCCGAAATTACCCAATTTCCCGTCTCAATCGTACCAATTACTCACAATCTAATAAACTGTACCTAGAAAGCTAAGTTGTCAGAATAGGTGATAATGTGATTAGTTCAGCAATGGTTTAGCTAAAGAGATATTTACTCAAATAATTGCAGGACATTTATATATTGATTCGATTGTAGTTCCGTAGTATTAAATTAAAATTAATTTAGTTTAGTTCAGTACAACACATCTACGAACTAACCATTTAATTGATCGACGAATTTAATTTATGAAAATATCTGATTAAATTTTTATAGACAAAGTCAGCAAACAATTATTGCCATTGGTAACCCTAAGCCCACTTGTTAATAAAATATAACCTCACCATGAGGCAACGTGAGACTTCAACTATAACTCACAATATTTGAGCCATTAAAATATTAGTCAAAATTCGACATGCATCGCCACGGTTGACTTTTAGAGGCTAGGGCTAGACTATAAATGAAATGTTGCAGCTATATAGCTATAATCAGATGGTATAAAATATTATATACCTCTACGAGTAAGTGCTGAATTCACTAGAATTCCTAATAAGAAGAAAAATATATTTTATGAATCTCTTGGCAAAAAGAGAGAAATTAAAAGGACAAATTTTATTTTGCTGTTGAATCTTTTTTAATTTAGACTGCTAAATTTGAGTTGATTACAAATAAAGTCATGTTTACTTACTGTACCTCAATAAATACTAAACATTATGTATAAATACCATGTCGTGTAATATTTGAATAAATGGTAAAACGCCGTTTTTTCAGGCGTAGTGACTATAAATAAGCAATAAGTCAAGTGTTCATCTTACATGAAAGGTTTTAGTAGTGTCGCACTAGGCTGGTCTCTGTCTATAATGCCACGGAGACGAAAAGTGCACGTGTATGTATGCGGGGACAGAGGTTGAAAACCATTGCTACACTGCAGAGTAATAAATTTGGTATTTAGAGGGGAATGTTTGGTAAATGTTGGTTAAAAGGGAATAAATATATTAGCTGGTTGTAGCTATAAGAACACAAATCTGTAGAGTTGTTTCGAAGATTACAAAATAGCATTGAGGGACTCAAGTGGAGTTAGAATTAGTTGGTGAAGTCAAATGCACATAATACACCCATACTTTACCATGCAGAGTACTAGCAAATAACTGTACTGTAGTTTTGAAAGGCTCTATACCCTTTGCCTGCTGCTTCATTTAAGTAAGAAAACTTTCATAGAGAAGAATCTAAGGAGGTTGCAAGTTGCATGAAGACGACGATGTGGGAAAAGGGACGATTGTGACTGAACTCCTATGACGCTTGTGTCGTGATGAAGTGTTTGAGAGCACAGTTGCAGTTTGCATGGCAGAGTGCAGTGGAAAATAATTTAGTAAAAGTTAAAATTGAGTAAGTAAGAGGACAGAAGGAGTGATGGAGGTGTCGGGCACAATGAGTGAGCGAGACTGGAACTGCGACAAGATCTGTGACAGGATCTTTGACAGGCCACTTTCCCTATGAGTTACAGCGGATCTTACACTAATCCACCTGTGAGAGTCGCACTATGAGAGAGTGGCATAAATGTCCAACGTGACTTCTACCAAATCACCAACCACGCTAAACACTTCAATAGGTACTAATACTACTTCATTGCAATTACAATATTCATCCCAGCTAACTTGTATTCCAATACTTTATAGCAAACCAAATGCACAAACATTATTACAAATGGGCATTGAAGGTCGGTGACTGAACCTTACTGCATTATGCTATAAGAGCGAACTTCTACGTTAAAATGTTAGTAAGCCATGCAGTTCCTTTTCAGGGTTTTTAACAAAATCTGTAAAAATATATACTAAACTGATTAATATAACTGATTATCAACAATTAGAAACTTAGCAACCAAAACTTCATAAATTTTGGTTGCTAAGTCTCAATACTCATTAATATACTTAACACTGTCTGGAACAAGTTCGCTAAAGATTCATAAAAGTGTTTAAATTGAAATTCTGATTCCATTCTCAATAGGGAATTTTTGATTTACAAATGTTCCTAATTTTTGACAATTACACGTGAAGATGCTAATGTAGATACATATTATATTTTATTATGTTGAATACATCGGCATTCAAATGTATGTAGTTGATTAAAATTTTGGGCAAGAAGCAATACAATATTCATCGTATGTAAACACTTGGAACTTTAGGGTTTGTAA
>JAQFYB010007696.1:0-10528 GCA_034694085.1 Pogonognathellus longicornis
ACAGATCGCCTTATATAGCAGAATAAGCGCAACAATACTTTCTATTGAGCAACAGTCAAGTAGGTATAGCTAGTTATGGCATTTCCCTTTATGTAACTGTGTAAAACTAGAATTGACAATCAAAATGATGATAAAAATGAAACAATGGTGGCTTTTATTAACTATTATTAGCTTTTAAGGACCATTCATATAGTTTAGTGACTATTCATTAATTTTAGTGACCAATTAATAATTTTTAGTGACTATTCATTAATTTTAGTGACCAATTAATTACTTTTAGTGACCATTCATGTGTTTTAGTGACCAATTAATTATTTTTATTGACCATTCATGCCTTTTAGTGACCAATTAATTACTTTTTAAATCTCCCGCTCTGTGTGTTTTTAGTGAAACATTAATAGCCTTTTAAATCTCCCGCCCTGTGTGTTGTTAGTGAAACATTAATAGCCTTTCAAATCTCCCGCCCTGTGTGTTTTTACTGAAACATTCATAGTCTTTTAAATCTCCCGCCCTGTGTGTATAGCCAACAAGGATTAAGCAGGCTAAACATCCACTTGCTATGGTGGAATATATTAATGGGCGCGCGCAAGTGATAACATAATACACAGGCAAAACAAAGTGAAAGTACTGCTCATGTATTATTGTCAAATATGATAAGTGGGATTTCTTCCTTTTTTAAGGTATCATTTCTCACTTTGTATCATTTATTCGTTACATATGTCCCGGTTTTTACTATGTTATTCACTAGAGCTTACAAAATTACAGTGCATTTTGAGAAAATGTCCCGGGTTTTGTCCTCAGAAATATGGTAACTGTAAATTCTCATGTTCTGAACTATCTGAACCATTCTCATGATTCGGTGTCTCACGCTGTGTTATTGCGTAATAACCGTATTGTGCAAATAAAGATTTCACATACATAATATCGATTCTTCTTCACGGGCGGGCGGCTGCATACAAAACAAGAATCTACTGAGATTTTGTCCTCATTTTCAATTCATCAAATACAAAATTCGTGTCAAGAGGCTGCTATAATGTCATCCGAGGAAGTCAATCAAACCTCAAAAACTCAAGATACTTCCGGGGCCCATTCGGGGGATTCGCCCGGTTCTTCAAATGCTAGTTTAGGAACCGTGAAATTTTTATATTGGTAAGTTTTCATCAAACTTTATCCTACTGGAACATTACACTTAAATTGAAAACTTGATAACTTGACCCAACCTATTTTACTTGTAATACAGACAAAATAAAATGTAACTTTGGAAATTCATAATGACCCTTGCTTTATGTTTTAGCTCCTCTTGAGGGTACCAAAATGCCTATGAGCAATTTGCAGTTGTCATTCGCCAGCAGTTTCCGGAAATTGTTGTAGAAGGAAGTAATTATTTACCTTCTAAAACAAGGAGAATTGTCGGAAGGATTGTGGTAAGTTAAAAAATTGTACTGTACAAGTTGCCTTAATTTTGTTAGAAACGTGTTTTTGTTTTTCAATATAATAAGTTCAAAGTTAATAATGTTTCATTAAATATATTTTATTTTAATGTACTTTGCAGACATGGCTGAAATACTTGCTCATAGGTAAATTTTTAATCAAACTGGAATTGCATTCAGATTTACAAAATGTGTCGATTCAATAATTTTATTTGCCCTTAAAACTCATGTCACAACTTTTTGCTTGTTTAAATTACAGTTTGTATTATGATGGAATACAACCCTTTGGCGTATATTGGGTTGGCCAACATTGGGACTTCATGGGGGAAGTGGATTACCGACAATAAAAGTTTTGCCTGTGTTATTGAGTTTATGATTTTCAACATCTTTGAGTCTGGTTTTAATTCAACTGGAGCGTTCGAGGTTTATTTCAATGGTAAGTACAAATGCAGTTTTATTTTATTATTTTATATTAGAATATTTTTATTGTATACTTCTATATTTATACAGATAAGGAAATTTGGTCGAAATTACGAACTGGAAAAGCTCCCACCCATCCGGAATTAATCGAAATTTTGGACGGGCATCTTAAGAAAAATGAGTAATTAAAAATCAGAAATCCGTTCCACAATTATCCTGGCTATCTAAAATATATTAAGTGCTGAGGCAATATTTAAGATTAATAAAATGTTGTAGAAGTCAATTAGCGTAGCTTTAGGTGTAAACTGTTGTAAAAACTTTACGATTAGAATCTAATCATTAGATAAAGTTCTACATTCAAATTATGGCCCACCCATTGAATTATATACTTTATACTACTTTGCATTTACTTTCTGTCGAGTGACGAATTCTCTTTAAATCGCTAATCGAGCGAAGTGAGTTTTCTGAAATTAAATGGCAGAAATAATACGCAAAGTGTATAAAAGTATAAATATTTCACGAGCAAAATAATACAATAATCCACAGTGCAATATTGTGCCTACCAATCTTCTTTCACTGTATGATTCCTCTGTTACAGTTATTTGAATTGTAATATTTTATACGTCACGAATTGTTAGTTGGGTTTGAAAACAAAGAAATTACTTCTGAAATTTCATTATTTTAGGATTGTAAGTTAAGATTGATGTTTTCATTTCAATAAAATCCCATTGATTGATGTAAAATGCATTATTTTTTTATATGTAATCGTTTCATTTTTATTTACATTTACAATAGACTGATAGTTGCAATCGCAATAAACATTAATTGATGTCACTTTATCAATGTAAATTATTATTACATTTCTGTCATTTTTGCCCTGCATAGGCGAACACTCTTAGTTATCACAATTCTTCACACCATGTACCACTTCTGGCAGTCATTCGGATCCAGTCATTAAGATCTGTATAAGTTTACGTTATTATTTCAATGAATTTCAGTAATTCATATAAATGAATAATTGTAGAATTCACTCTAACCAGTAACTCTAGAATAAACGCCCGATTTTTCTGGTCGAGCACATCCTTTTCCAAAGGATACTATTCCGATTTCGCTATAGCGTCCATTACCATTCAAGAATACCAAGGGTCCACCAGAGTCACCCTAAAATCGTCATAAAATATTAGTATTGTTTTAAACACGAGTTCTTTCACAATCAATACTATCATTATTGTTGTACATATGACAAGCATTTATCGGTCAAATATACCTGACATGAATCTTTTCCTCCTTCAGTGTAACCCGCGCATATCATTCTTTGTGTAATAGCTGTTGTGTCTTCATATTGTTGATTGCAAACCTCATTTGTAATCACGGGCACATCTACTTGTTGTAGTTTACCCGGTTGATCTCCGTCTTCCTTTGTTGTTCCTGCATTTAATGAAATCGTGTTATTTTTTATGTTCTTTGCACTCGTTTAGAAACAATACAAATATATCTAGGGCAAAAGTGTATAAAGATCAATATAGGAGTTACCCCATCCTGTAACTGTGGCATTCTCCCCTGCGTATGTATTCTGGTTGCCTCGCTCCGGTAAACACACAGGTGTTAACGTGGGTTCCTCTGTGGTAGTTATATTGACGGGAGAAGCCATTTCTAATACGGCAACGTCATAATCTTGTGTAGAAGGGCTGTCAAAAATGACAACCACAATATTATTATTTATTTAGTGAACTACTTTCTATTACTTTACAAACTGACAGTATAACAATTGAGCTGACGAATGAGATTCTATGGATTTTATTTTGCTTTAGACACCTTGATGTCTATATATTTCATTAATCATTACTTATATAAAGGATGAGGAACAATAGAGACAACGTTTCTTTTAATCGTATTGTCTTCTTTTGAGGTTATATCGTACTCATTCAATTCAACTTCCATTGCGGCAGGCAAGGCTGCTATTCCTGTCGTCACTACGCAATGAGCTAAATGTAAACGAATAATTTTAGCATTAAATATTCTAAAATCATAAAACTTTGCGAACATATTGAATTCTTCTTCTGTTTGTTCTTATATGACACATAATGGATTGCTACCTGAATTTCAAATGCTTATGCTCCTATATACATAAAATATTATTACTTCATTTGTCTGCGTGTAGTTATAAAGGTAAAAAGTTCGGATTTGCCAATCATTAATTTGGTTGTATGTATTTCTGCAATGCAATTAAAGACAGAAAACTTTACCTGCGGTGAGAATAAATCTGTCGTTGATAAGACTGCCACCACAGAAGGGTCCCTTACGGTTTCTCAAAAGAAGTGCGGCTTGCCATTTCCATTTATTTACAGGCGCATCTGTTCCTCCAACAATACGTGATTTCTCTTTTCCTGGAACTCCGCATTCTGTATATTATATTACAAAAAAAACTTTTAAAAACCATGAACGAATATGGGGCATGCTTCTTAGATAAATTCAGGGACGTATTTAGGGTAGGGTACCAGAGCAAGTGCCATACCCTTTTCAAAGTTGTTTTAAGGTCGAAAATTAATTCGGTTTTTCGGCATGTGTCATGTGTCCCAGCAAGATAGAATAAGCGTATCGGTACCTCACCCAAAACCGAATCATATATAAACTTACTTGTCGAAGGGGCAGTAATAACATCAAAAATGAATTAATTTTTGCTTACTGCAATTTGTAGTCTTTGGATCCTGATGTGGCAAACCGGCCGCGCCGTAGTCCCCACCGTTATTATTTGGAGCACAGCTAACCAAACATTTGAATCCCTTTTCTTGACCAAAGTGAATCCCGGAATGAAATGTGGCAAGGAGAATAGTACTTGTCGATGAAACATTATTAGGTCCCGTTTTTCCACAATATCTACACATGAATTTAAAAAAATAGAATCATCTATTTACTGTATTTACTTGCATTTTCCGTTAAAGAACTATTGTAAATGCTTTAATAAATTTTACTTTTGATGGGCATCACTTCCGTCAGAGAGTTGCAAATAATCCCCACTACAATCATTAGAAGCTGCCAAATCAAATGTGTCTCCACAATTAATTATAGGCTGACAACCAGAGGTTCCCTATGATTTAGTCGTAAATGATTTTTAGCACGTTAATACAATGGAATTATGTGTATTTACTAGTATTTCATGCGTTACGAGATATATTATTATTAAAAAGTGAATTTTTGCATATACAAGAAATTTCCAACTGCATTCTGTGTTTTTCGGATAATATCCATATTGATAATAGGGAGTCTGTATTCTAATTGTTTGAGTTGGATCGATTGCTTTTGTTCCACATCCAGCCTCTACAGCAAAACAAAGAAATTGTTGAATTCAAATAGTGTGAGAAATATGAAATATGCATGGATATTAAATTTGCGTGAGGACATATTGACAAAATATTTTATGGATTTAACCTTTTTCATTTGGAGAGTCCGCCGAACCAGAACCCGAAGAAGGGGATGTAGGATAAAGGTCCTCAGGCCCAAACCCTTTTGAGATATGTATAAAAATGGTAAAAACTAGTAAAATATGGAACACCGTGATTGAATTCATTTTTCCAGATAACCAGCTCTTCTTTACACAATAATAAAGTTATTTAACTATTACTATAAATAATAAAAATTACACATAAACACAGCTCAGTGTAAGATTCTAGGGTGGGGTGAATGAAAAGGACTGGCATGAATTTATATACCTCCAGAGAATCTACAAGAAGCTACAAGCTATACTTTATGCCTCAAATTGACATGAGTCCTTCTAAGGCCTAAACAATAGTAATATACCTAATTACCTTCACATGCTTGGCAAACAAACATATTTGTCTAGCTTCACAAACAATGCTTCATATTTAACAGTAAGATTAGTGTCATTGGTTCATTCCCAGAAAATTTCTCCAGGAACGGTATAGATAGGATGACGAGTACATCAATAACAAACTAACAAATGCTAAATCTTGTCTAGGTGGATGTTGCCATTACATCTCAATAATATTTTTGTTCAATTGAAACTTAGGTATAGTATGAAAGTAGAAAAGTAGGTCGATGAATTCATGAATGAGCATTAATCGTATACTAACCAAGTGAGAATTCTGAGAATGTTTAGTTTTTGTATTATTTTGCCTATTTTCATGTAAAAGAAAGTATAAGAAACTCACAGCATTCACCGTTATTCATGCTCTGATTGTAATTCTTGTATTGTCGAGTCAAGTATTGTCAATCTTTTGATTTAATGACATTAAAGGAAAATTTCCAGTACAATTTACAATTTATTTATATACCATTTTTATACCAAAGACATAAAAATTGATATAAAAATACTTATTCTGTGAAATTGTATTTTATTGTAGTTATATACAGGTTGGATAATTTTTTTTTCTAGTATTGCCTGTAATCAAGTAAGAATGAAAACAAAAAGTAGACAATTTTTTGCACTATTATATGCAATAGAAACTAGAAAATTTGAATTAAGCTTTGTCGACTCTTCGGCATCTTAAAAATGACATTGCGGTGATCATAGTCGATTGCTAGCATCCAGCCAAGTTTTATTAGATCCTTGTTTCAAGCCGATTTTCTCCATTAATTTTATGGAATTAGTGTTTTCGTTGCGTACATGACATACGGATATTATTTCTCTCTTCGTAGCTGCAAAATTCACCATTGCTCTAAGTGCCATTTCTCCATATCCTTTCAGCCGATGTTTCTCATCTGTGTGTAATGCATTCATGGTTCCAATTTGAGATATAATCAACCAACTGACTAATTCCCCTCCGTTTCCGTTTTCCGATTCCTCATAGACTCCAATAGAGCCTATTGTCTCAATTGCATCTTCAATTAAAGACAATGCAAATCCTGGAGGCGCAAATCCCCACTTTTCGTCCACCACTGTGGCATCGTTTAAACCTAATTCTTTGATTTTCAGTGTAGCAGGAATTCTGACGCATAAAATAAAATGAAAATCAATTAAAATTTCCATTTCCATCGCTAGAAAAAAAATACTTTCGAAATAATATCAACACGAGTTTACGGATTTTGCTGCAAAAGTTGTCCAGCGACAATGTCCAAGTAAAAATAGTGATACTCTGTGGCTTTAACAGCATTGTTAGCTTTTACGCATAGTTCTTCAAACAAGGGTACTTGGGTAGAAGAAAGATCGCCAAATGTATACGGAATGCTCCAGTCAAGCGTGTTTTCTAAAGATGTCATCATGTCTGTCGAAATTTTGTCCGTGGGTGAAGAAAAAAGGACTATCGACTCTTTAAAATGCTAAAATTTTAATGTGGTTAAGGATGGTATTTAATATAATATTAACAATTAATTGTATTAAATTGCGAAAAGAATATTGAAATGCCAAATGAGGGTATTATTTTAATAATGCTCCCCTCCAAAATGTATTAAAGTAACTTACCAACAGCGTCATTACAGAGAGAAAAAATATTTCGTTTATGGAATTCTCTTCTTGATTCTTCTGAGTAAAGTCTCTGTTAGAATAAAATTTGATCTCTACATGTTTCGAATATCGTTTTGATACATGGAGCTGGGCTACATTGTACATCTGTTAAAAATTCAATATTTGAGTTTAATAATGCAACTCAAACGCAAAATGAATCATTTTTATTGTCATTTTTACATTGGTTTTTAATAACTCAATCAAACAATAATTTCTTTGAGTCTTGAGATTGTGTTTTTTACATTATATTTAAATGATCATACTTCGATCTAAATGATATAATATGTTATACATACCAAAGCACTACCATCAGAATTCTTAAATCTGTCTCGGAACAATGGCAAGACTATTTGCACATCAAGATCTTGCATTAAATACAATTTCCCCGACATGGCAAATTTTCACACTAAAGGACTTGGAAAATTGTATCCTTAGAAAAGTCATCAAAAGTGTACATCTGATTGAAGAGATTATTACACCAAGTAATGGAAATGAATGATTGTCCTGTCATCAAGCTTCCCAATTACTGTATTACGATTTAAATAACTACGATTTAGATTTTAATATATTATCCTAAAATTAAATACAAGGGAAACGTATAAAATTGAAACTACTAAAGTACTTGATACTTAAAACAACTAAAGAATCTTATTAGTTTTATTATAGGAAATGAACATTATAATAATCATGATATATTTATAAATGAACAATATTTATGGTTTGTTACGTATATAAATAAATAATTGTAAATAAGTGGGAACTGTATTTTATTATTATTAAATAAGACAGGACTAATTATTTACTGAAATATCGCGCTTTTTACTTATGCAAAGGTGTTTTAGTATGTAAAGGTAATGTAATATTATGGATCTAGGTATACAGAGTGTGGGATGCATTTACAATTACAATTGTATACATGCAATAAAGCATCATCTTGAATTCATATCATGATCATGAAGGTATACTATACATTAAACCTCAGTCAAATAATTATTATATATAGTAGTATGTAATATAAAGTAGGTAGGTATGCTATTTTAGATTCTAATTGCCAATTATCGTTTGAGCTATGAGAAATCTAAAGTATGAATCACATTGTAACATTTTAATATGTAATTATTTAATTAGTAAACCTAATTGAAGACCCGAATTGTAAATAAATATTTACGCCAAATGGGTTGCAATTTTGCATAAGACTAACTTTTATAATACTACAGGCATCTTATAGGATAAAGGATTTTAATTTTTTTTAATGTGTAATAGTAATAGTAAATGCTTTTCGATTTGTATAAAATATTTTACAAGGGAATGTATCTACATTTCTTATGTGTTTCGTCAATTGGTCTGAAGGTGAAATGAAGGAAATGAGTTTCCGGTTGCTCGGTAAAAATGTGCCACAAATATTGATTTAGTAGTAAATGATAAAGCCTTTGATTACTCATAGTGGTTCCAATTCCAATTTACATTGTATTTCATTTACATTACATCGACCTATATTACTGTTTTTAGTCTTTGTTAAAATTCCGTGATTGTTTCCGTATTTTCCTTATTCCTTATTGTGTAGCGACATTTATAAGTCTGTGTATTTGTACATTGTATTTTTTGAAAGCAATTTGGGCAATATTTGTGCTGTAGATAACGAGGTCGTCTAAGGGGGGTCAAGGCAAAGCGATGTCACCTATATACAGATTACCTTAAAAAGAAAATTGAAAACAAATACCTATGTGAAAATTTAATGCGTTTTTATAACTCTTTATTTATAGAATACATTTATTTGGATCCAAATAGATGAATTTTAGGTAAAACATCTACCTACTGATTTTTTTGCCCATCTAAAAATGCTGGGTCAAAAACAGTGATTGCACGAAATCCTGGAGAAAGTATGAAAACTGATTGTTTTTGATTATTTCAGAGTTGTATAGGTAATGCTCCAGAGAAGAGGGCAATTGATATTTTCAGCTTTGTATTTAGCATCACATTTGTGAGTTTATAAGCCGGCTCCAGCAATGGAAAAACATAAAATTGAATTCTATCATATCATATTAGCCATTTATAATATAATATCAGCTCTTTCAACTAGGGATAAGTTACAACGGAGAAAGCTGGTGAATATAAAATAGGTAGAAAAATGGAACATGGAAACAACAACAGATGAGACCCAAAAAGACGAATAAAAGAACCAACCTATTAGATAAACTGTGAGGCAATTTTGAGACAAATGTTATTATTACACTGCACAGGTTGCACATGCATGGCTATATTTATATCCGTCTTTCTTGTTTATTCCATGTCATAGGCGTAGCCAGGATTTGGTTTGGGGGGGGGGAGGCAAACTCAAAACATGAGGTATATATTATGTGCTAATTTAAACAAAAACAAAGAACATGAAATACATAAAATTCGCGCATATCGCGAAAAGTTTCGCGATTTTTTGCCCTTTCATGGCAAAATAATCTATTTTTCCGGATTTGCCCGATTTGGCTACGCTACGCCAGTGTTTCATGTTAACAATAGTAATTAACAATAACCAGTCCTAAATCCGTACACATTATAACGCTTCATTTCATGCATGTATAAACTGCTCATGTTATTATACATATATTATACCAAGTTAACAATAACAAACAAAACGTGATGATATGAAACAATTTACGACACACTCAATTCCTTTTTAGGAACACATTACACATTTACTTTCTGTAACTTTAGATTTAACCGGTCGTATTTACGATGAGACAGCATTTTAAGTATACACAAATCTATGCCTAAAATACTAGAAACTTTGCAATACAGCTAGAAGGAAAAAACAGGCAGTTTCATAAATATTTTAAAGTAGGTCCTGATAATACACACAGATCTAGCAAGATATTCTGGTTTATCTCAACCATATAGTAAACTGCACTTTCTAAGAAGAAATAAACACTAATTTGTAAAACTCCTCTACTTACATGGATTCTGAAAAATCCTATACCCACCTTCCAATATATAATGTACAGTGTTAGGTGTTTGGTTTTGGTTTAAGTGTAGATGTACATAGATTTGTTTGGGTGAGTGAGAATGTCTGTTATGTTATTCGTTATTAGCCGTGAGACAAGGCAAAAGTAGTAATTTCATTTTCAAACTGGCTAGGACCTTTGTCGCGGCTCATCGACAACAACCGAATGCCGAAGATTGTCAATGTAGATATTGGCCGATTGCCGAGAGAGACTTTGCCCGA
>JAQFYB010007697.1:0-10524 GCA_034694085.1 Pogonognathellus longicornis
TGATTTGGAGTAATTATATACAAAGTCTACCCCTTCCTCGAACTGAGTAAATCGAGTTGAAAGATATACCGCTGAGCAGAACCTTTCATTTATTTCATGTGGTCTGCTGCGCTTACTGAGAGCGGGAAAATATAAAAGCTAAAGCTGTGAGCTTGAATTATAATATTTTATTAAAAATAGTAAGTGGGCTGATAATTTTTTGAAAAAATTGTATTAGATAGAGAAAATCATTCTCTATCTGATACATTAAAAAATCAAAATATGACAGTGGGGTAGACTTTGTATATAGTTATACTAAGCCTCACATATTACCATGTAATCTCGTGAAGGTAAAAGAGGTCAAAAAGGGAAATAAAATATCTTAATATCGAAACAGAAAGGTAAAATTGCAAAAATATTATGATAACTTGAGTTTTGAGATTGGATGAGATTCATAAAAAATACATACATGAACACCACATTAAAATTCGAAAAGAATGTAGGGTCTTGAGGGGCCAATTTTAGGAAAGGAAATACAGCTGGCCTTTAACTTTGTTATGTGCTTATTGATTTCAATTACTCCGTTCAGAGCTTGAGTGCTGAATTACTACTCATAATATAATATTATCCACAATTTCTATCGCCTAAATAAATCGAGGTATCTTAAATATGAATCTTCCTTTTGTTTTTAGTCTTGCATAAGAGCAAATTTTAATTTGAAGATGTTGTAATGTCTAATTCTTATTGCTTATATTATGATAGATAACGAATTGTCACGATTGAATAAGATAACAATAATTACTGCTATAAGCCAATATAAAGTATATTCGGATGAATAATATTTTTGAAAGTGTGTAGATTTATGATTACCAGTTATTACTTGGACATATAAAACTCAAACCAAATGGGTGCAGGTTTGGATTACTCTTACATAACCGATCACCACTTGAAATAAAACACTCACACTTTACACTACATGGAAAGCAAGTACTTAGGCGAGATAAAGGAAGATAAGTGTACAACGAACCCTGCATAGCTTAGCTGATAAGAATTGCATGTACAATCGCATTACAATGCTTCATATTTAAAACAGCAGTGTTATAACAACGCAGACTTTACATTACAATATATTGGAGCTTTCGAATTACACCAAATGAGTATGCATTTTGTAACATAATAATATAACGCGCACAAATTATATTAGAAATCCATTGATTAAATCAATTACAATACTTTGTTTTTAGTAGTGGAGCATTATCTAGGATACCATTTGAAATTCTTAACATGATGTACAATAATGTTTATTATCGCGCCTAGGCCATAAAGTTTGAGCAAATCAACCAAAATATATCAAAATCATGCAAAAAATCTTAAAAATTAGTTAAGCAATTTCTCTCTTATACAACCTTTCTTAGGTTTATTAGACTATGTAAGTTACAGTTTAAGCTACAATGTATTATCAGTTTAGAGGACAGAATATTTATTTAGTTTAGGTATATATTAACTATGATACGTAAACAGGAGATATGTTGTACAGGATATATATTAACCTAAAATAATACAACTTGTTTTTTAAAAAGCATGCGTTGATTCCAACAGTTTTCGATTAGTGCAAAATTTCTCCTAAAACGATCTACGTCACTAAAACCTTCATTAATTGTTCCGAAATAAATATCACCCAACATTTCAATAGGAAGTCGCTGTAACTCTCGCATAATCTTTGTTTCAGTTTCATCCGAGTTCAGGAGAAACTTCAATGCTCTTTGAGTCAATCTGGTTGAAGGATTTTGCTGCACTAAAGACCATGTCGCAATGTCTTTTACAAAGGTGTGGTTCAAAAAGTCTTCCACTCTACAATCATTTTTGGTCGACAATCCCACAAGAAAAATAAAAGTGACTCTGGCTATACGCGTTTTTAGCAAGTAATTATAAATCTTTTCCATGTGATTGCCGGAAATTATACAATCGTCTACAACAACCAAATGTTTACCATTTGTGACATTAGAGTCAATGTAATAATTCCCGGTCATCCTCATATTTTCAATACGATCAATTTCAGGAAGCTTAGAATAATCCCCGGAAAATGTTTGCAACCGATGAAATTTAACGACTTCTAATGTTGGAAGTTTGGACGACACTCTGGCAGCGTTTAAATTATCCACAAATCGTTTTCGCAAAGATGAAGCTGATCCAGGAATTGTGTGGTAAGGACTTTCGGTGACTACCAATGGTGGGATAGAAATTGATTCAATATTATTGTTCGTTTCGAAATAAGCGGGAAAGGTGGATTTGAACAGAGTAGCCAAAATCTGTCCACCCAAGCTTGCAAAACTGGTATCTCCGTACTTAAATCGAGAATAAGCTTCAATATCCAGTGGAGGTGTGTCTATTCCTAAAACTTCATCATTTTTAGTTGCCGTGATATTGAAACCATCCCAGCCTGTGATGTAATGGGCGATGAGTTTACTTCGGGGGAGCTCTGATTTTGACTCCATAATAAAATTATCGAAACTGCGTAACAAATTAATATTTCTGTTACAAATTGTTGAAACGGATGTTCGCTTGATAAATAAATAGGAGGAGTTTCAATTTATTGAATTCGAACAATCCTATCTAGTTCGGTTTTTAAAGTTTAGCAGCGGTCTTTAGCGTCCCGACGCATCGGTGTAAATCCTCACGTTTAATCACAATGATGAAGATTGTGTTGCGTAGCGGTTTACCTTTACATAAATTGTGTATTGTTATGAAATTTAAGAGTGGAATTTCAAGGATTTGCATAAATACATTAAAAAAATAAATCCGGAATCAATTTATCAAAAGAACAAATATAAAAGATAGGTACCTGTGTAAAACGATTGATGTATATATTCAGCTTAAAACAGTTTTTATTTGGTAATAAATAATTTGTCTGATTTTTGTGTTTGATTTTTGAAGTTATGGTTTGGTTGCAAATGAATATTAAATTTTTATTGGACACGTTGGTTAAATTCTACAGAATAATTCAGTTATTATTTGACATTCACAAATGTGACTTGTAAAAGCATGGACAAGTAAAATTACAATAGTTACGAAAGCAGATTAGTTTATCAGTTGACAAGTCACTTTTTATACACTACATTAAAATTATGGTGATATATTGGATTATATGGGAGTGCATAATTTATTAATGGGTTGCATTGATTGTGCTTAGTCACTATATTTCAGGAAACCAAATACCCCAAAACCAGGGTTTTTAGATACTTGGGCACTGTAATATTGCAAAAACCTTGGGTTTTTGGCTTTTCAATATGCGCTTAATATCAAATGTAAATTAAAATGAATAAGGAACAAATTAAAAATATTGAAATCGATTGGGAAATAGAATATGCCGTTCCCTTTAGAGATATAAATATATATGTATTAGAGGTGGCAACGAACCGAGCCTGCTCGATTATGTTCGAGAAGGCTCGACATGATTCTTTTAAACAAACTTTGACGAAAAACCCATGGGTTTTTGCTTTCCTATGCTATATATGCACTACGTGTTACGATATGTACTCTAATTCTGCTATGCCATATAGTATATACATATCATGTAAGTAGGTACCTATCTAATTCAAACATTATTTAAGTTTACCAATGAATACATTCACATAATCAATATACCACTAAAGTAATAGTTATTTCACCTTATTTTGGATGCAAGTCGGTCTACACCAAAGGTTATATCTATTTATCACTACATTTATTTAGATAATATTATCTAAGTTATAATTAATCTTGAATTATCAATATTTATAATAATAACCATACCCACGTAACAGCACATAAGTAACTGATTATAATACATATTAACCTTTGTGCTAAAGCGGCTTATTTTCTACAGAGCAGAACAGTTTTGAATTCAATTCTGCTATATAGAAATGGGTGTGATTTAATGGGGCCTTAAATAAATGAATTTGGCCCTGAAAAAGGGATGAATCGGCCTTACTGAATAAGGCCACAAAATCACGTATAAAAATGACTGCGGCCCTAGATTCATACTGTTGTAACTAAGCCTCTATGTCTTGTACGATGTTATCTTTGCATGAAATTTATATCAGATTTATAGATGTAGGTATATACAGTTTACTTACCGTCAAGTTGAAAGAACTGATAAGGTAAATAGTTTATCAAAACGATTGGCATAATTCTAAATGTAATTGCCCAAAAATATCTGGCAAGTACAAGTAGAATTATCTTTAAATGTAATTTTATGTCCTCCTTCTTGTGATGCATTTATTTTTTGCATAAACCAGCTCTTTTTGGTAAAACTGCAATTTTTTAGGTTATATTATTTTTTTTCGGACACTTACCCTCTGACACCAGAGTTCGATGGATAGCGAGTCCACTTAATTGGACATTTACTAACCACTACAAGATCCACCACAAAGCATTACATAATTTGAAATCTAGTTCTGGGGCCAGAAGCTCTCATATGCTGTTACTCAATTACATACTTAGACTGAGTTAAATATTTTAAATTAATCTAAGGCCGAGTTAAGGAGTTTAGAGAAATCTAAGGCTCCTTTAAATTTTATTTTTAAGGCCCCATTACTAAGGCTGATTACATTCCTTTAGGGCCCCATTAAAATTAAGTCTATAGAAATTTGTGAACACTATTGTTCAGACGCACTTGTAAAGCCGGTTAAGATACAGCAGTGTGCCCCATCTTTATATCAGATTGTTTAATTTTTCGTTGTTATACTTTATTAATTACTTTAAATGATGTGGATATTTAAATAGTTAATCAATACAATTTTAATACCGTAGTAGGGTTTATTTGTATTAGAAACACAAGAATGTGTATAATCCTTCAAATTCAAATAAGTGGTAAGTAGTATCAGATACTCACTGCAAAGACACCTTTTTCTATATTTACTACCTGGCGAAATCATTGTAACTGCATTTACTATAAGGCTTTCCTCTTAAGTGGCAAAACAGTATGTTACAAAAAGGAGAGTATTTTTATTAACATTACAACTTAATGTATCTGTATGTATGTGTTTAGTTATTGAAATGGAAAATATTAGTCTTGTTTAAAGTAGGTTACAAAAGTTTATATAAGTATACATACCTATATGATACTCACACACATTATAAGTTTTATTAAATCATTATTGTTAGTCGCAAGTTAATTATGCACGATGCTGTTAAAATTGAAGTTATCGTTAGATTTTTATTTTTAAAATTGTTATTATTGCATTCAAAGATAAGACACAAAAGTAGTTAATTATATCGTTGTATAATGAGAATAATGACTTAAATAAGTATTTCAACATATAATGTTATATTGACATTTACAAATTGATATACTATAAGTGTTTGGTTAGTAAAAGTATAGTACAAATTAGTCTTTATTAACAATTAATTCGGGCATGAAAGCTTTACAACGACTTGATTTCCAATCAGGCGCGTAGGGAGGGGGGTTGCCCAGGTTGCCCGGGCAACCCCCAAAATTTGAGAGCTTACACTAGATATTATTGACATTTTGTGAAAAACAATATAATATATTAAATAATAAGTATTAATTAGTGAAAATATTTTCTTTCTTCAACGTTCTAGGACAAAATATATAATATAGGACGCATATAAGCCTGTAATTAAAATTAAATGGGGATATTGATTTTATTCCTGATTTTTGCTGGACAAGAATTTTGACTTTTTTGATCGGGCAACCCCCAAATTTAAATCCTAGCTACGCCCCTGTTTCCAATATTATGAAAAGTGACAATTCAATTTGCACATCATAAAAAGCCACACCACAAATCATATTTAGTTAACATTGAGCTGTAAGTTTTTATGATATACAAAATTTAGTGGTCGTTTTTTATGATATTGGAAATCAAGTTGTCGCGTTTGTATGACTAAGGCGACGTTATACAGGTGTAGTATACTATGGATACTATGCGTTTCACAGAGGCGCTCAGATCGCTCCAACTCTTAATACTATAGTAGATTTTGTGGACTTCCTGACAGCCCCTACTCAATATACGTATAATTCATTTTTTTCAAAAATCATAACCCGTGAGGTATTAATTTCAAAAATTCCGAAACTACGGCAAAGCATCTTTATTGATAGCTTGTTTCGAAAAAATACCTCAACTTTGCAGAAAATTTTGCTTTTTTGAAATTTTTGGGAATTAGGAGTAGGGACTATAACATTGGTAGGCCAAACTAATTCTACTGTACATAGATACGGTTCGAAAAAATAGTAATTGTTTGCCTGTAGAGTAATCATATAAAACATAACACAGTAGGTAAATATTTTGACATCAAATAAATAAATTTCAATTAATTTGTTTACAATTATCTAATAAAACAATTTTTCTTGAAGTACGGATAATGCGTGCAAGACTACGAATTTAAGTTTGGTTGACGTGTGTTTATATATGTATAACTTCATCAATTAAATTATTTTAATTGTTGACAGATTTCAGGCTGAACTAAAAGGATAGGAGTATGTGAACCAATTGATAGTTCAGCGGTCTTAAACTTTAATTTGTAGCGTGTAGTCTATTTTTCCGTATTAATTAAATTGGCAATATATTTGCTTAAGAGTGTCATCTCTAAAAAATTAAGAGTATGTAAAAACCATTTATTTTCATTAATTTTTTTATAGATTTGATAAAAGATTTCGCACCAACTAACATACAGTTAACAATGCACTTACAAAGAAATAAGCAAATTGATGGTGTTATCCAAAGCTGTTGTTAAAAATGTGACAACGGTTGATTCTTGTATTATGAAAAAGGGTTTTGCTTGCAAGGAAATGGGTCGGCAGCTGATTGCAAACCTACTGATATATTTGTCAGGGTTGAGTTTCCAGCGTTGAGTTAAGCGACTTGAAGATTTATGCGAAAGCGATATTAGAGGTAAGAGAAACAAGGCTCCGAACATACTAAGTACGATGAATGACAGCAATACCAGGTAACCCGGTAATTCGATATAACCGTACAGGTTAATTGCCCCAACAACGCTGAAAGAAATCAGTATTTGTAGCGTCAGCAGTAAGTGTGACAACAAAATATTGGCATGCCGATTTATTTCCTGCATGGCGACATACAATAATATGTAAGCTGTACGTTCCCTTGGACCAGGAGAGCCCATTTTCTCCAAAAGGGACAACCAAAAATCAATTAGCTGAAGGAAAATTGTGCCGAACAAAAAATATGATATGCCTATAGCTATGACTTGTAAGGTTGCAGTACTTAACCACATAGCGACAATCAAGCGGAAGATGAAATAGTTTCCGCAGTTTGGGTAACCCAAAATGGATGCAATGAGTTGTCGCAAGATGTCTCCTTTTGTCAATGCAGCTTGAAGTCCCTGTATTATTGCGATCGCTATAGTACCTACGCTTGCTAAAGCAAGGCCAATTCCCACCAAAGGATGCCAAATGCTCGGCTTTATTTTTTTTCGTTTGGATTTGAACAACTCTAGATAATTAAAAACAGCAAATTTAATACTAGCTTTAAAATTAAAAATTGTATTTCTTAATCGCTGCCAATTAAGTACGATTATTCAAACAATACTAAATTTTAGTAAATTTGGCGCTCCTTTAAATTCCTTGATCTAAAAAATTTATCGTAGGCTAGAGCTTGGCGCACAGTAGTACAACAGACACACTGCTCAAAAATTTAAAATCAAATCTTAATTTTTTAAATAAAAACTGAATTGAAAATAATGATTTTCTATGAACACTAAATAAACGTAATGGGCCTTGAAAACTTTTGTAAAGTATACATTATTGAAAGCAGCGCAAATAAGGTTAGATAAATGATAAGTAATAACTATAGGTATATATTTCTCATAATAGTAATAAATATAATCAGCAATTTAAAATAATCACCTTCAAACAACGCATCCGATTGCAGTACAAACTCGACCAAATAAGCAGGATCATGCTTGTCCCTCAACATTGTTATAATGCCCGTAGCCGCAATAGACAACGACGCGATTCCCAGGATACCTGGGATGACATTCGGATAATTTTCGATTCCTGCACCTTTGGGTAATCCGTAGACAACTTTGATGCAGACATGTACGGATATAAGTATTGTGAAAATAATATTCACCAAACCAAAGATAAATACTATTTTCCTCCATTTTTGTTTTGCAACCAACAATTTGAGGGGTACACACTGTTTTGCTTTGAAGAATTGTGCATCATATGGACAGAAGCCAATTTTACCGTAAATTGAGAAAAACAATTTACCTGCAACTATCAAAAATATATGTAATACCATTGCAACATGTTTGAAGTGACTTTACATTAATAGTTTTGCAATTATTCGTAGTGTAGGAAATATCCGCTGGTGTACGAAAGTCTAATGTCAAAGGATTTTCTCTGTCAGTGGCTAAAAACAATACAACATTTCCAATATAACTGTTAATTGGCCCCAATATTTAAATACAGAAAGCTAGGAAATTACGATAATGTACCAAGACAATATCCAAACAATTTGATATATTTAAACAAAAAGAATCCTATTTTATGACTATTCTAAATATCTCAAGCAAAACAATAAATAGATTTTGACAATGGTGAACCTACAGAGTAATAAGTAGTGGGTATGATATTGATATTTGTAACGCTAAATAAGCAAAGTTATAGTGAAGTTTAAATTTACTACGAATAGCGAATTGGTGCAAACTAATTTATTTAAGTGTCTAGAACAAAACGTTTCTTCGAGAAGTTGTCTAGAGTTGTATAAAATATGCATAAAATATTTATAAACGCGTTCAAATAAATCGGCCTCAGACATGCAAATTTCACTACATTGTTTAATATAAAATATATTTCTCAGACATGTCTACCTACTATAAATTCGCATATATTCAAGACTAAAACCTAAATTACTACGGAACCGCAATTACTTAAGTTGAGAATTCATTTCGGCAAAACACTTACTGATGTATGCATCTACCTACATATAAACTTCCACCTTCAAACCAATTTTATTTCATATTGCACAGCAAGCATACACGATTAAATACCGTACTTGTGGTTTTGCGTTTTACTACATTTAGCGTAAAATTTTCATGATAAAATAATATTTCGAAAAACGCATCATAGTATTAAAATAGTATTTTATAGAACCTACCCTTTTAAAGCAACAACGATTCCCGCCAAAGGATTCCAGATACTCTGCTTTATTTTTTTCGTTCGGATTTGAAAAACTCTAAATAGTTAAGAAAAGCAAATAGAATACTAGATTTAAAATTGTAGTTCTTAATCGTTACCAATTAGTTACAATTATTCAACAAATAATGCTAAATTTTAGTATATCCGGAGCTCGTTTAAATTCCTTGATCTAAATAATTTACCGTAGGCTAGATCTGCTGTACACTAGAGCTTGGCGTAGCCAGGGTTGGCATTTCCAGGAACGTAAGCATGTCTGCTCCTGGAAATATGGATAAATACTTAAAAATACTGCAATACGTAAAAATATGGAAAATTCCAAAATACACACTATTTACATATGGGAAAAGCTGATATAAAGCATTTATGCTTTACAATATGAGATTTCAATAAACACAACATTCAATTAGCATTCGTTCAATACTCCAATATTAGATTTTACTTTTTTCAATGTTGTAATTTTGTGCTCTACTTTTATACATTAATTAAGTAGGATTATCCGTGTTTTTCCGTAATTTTCCGTATTTTTCCATACGGAATATGATTTTTTTGTTCCCGTAAAATACGTATTTTTCCGTAAATGTCCGTAGCTCCATATCTCCCGGACTTTCAATCCTGGGCGTAACTAGGGCTTGGCGTCCTTAGGGATTGGCAACTTGGCAACACTAGAGTTCTATGCACTAATAGCTTGCTGACTCCTTAATTGCCAAGTTGTAAAAACCATCAAAATCTAACTTATAGTATTTTATTTTTTGTTTTAAATGCTTGTTAATTTTAAAAGTCATTTGTTAGTGCACTTGAAAAGTAATCGTAGTTACTTTTTGCAACGATTTATTAGGGGGTAAAGGCAAAGAGTAAGGACGTCTACTGTACTTTCGATGTCATTCACAGCATTCTTAAAGTCTGGATTATTACTATTAATATGTAAGGTTTATTACAAATATTAGTTGTGTAGGGAAGATCTGCAAATGTACGAAAGTCTAATATCAAACGAATTTTTTTGTCAGTGGCTAAAATCAATACAACATTTCAATATTACTGCTAATTGGCCACAATACTTAAATTACAGAAGGCTAGGAATTTACGCTAATGAGCCAAGAGAATATCAATAGAATTTGAAAGATTTAAAAAGCAAAAAGAATCCAATTTATGACTACTGTTCTGAATATCTCAAGCAAAACTATAAATATACTGTGACAATTGTGAACCTACTGAGTAATATTTGTAACGCTAAATAAGCAACGTAATAGTGAAGGTTAAATTTAGTACGAATAGTGAATATAGGTACAAACTCATTTATTTAAGGGGTGCTATTTAATAGCCTTTAAAAGAAATGAATTGGCCTTTAACATTTCTTCCAACCTTTAAAACAAATGAAATTA
>JAQFYB010007698.1:0-10524 GCA_034694085.1 Pogonognathellus longicornis
AATTCGCATGAATTTGCGAATTCGCAAACTAATGATTGGACAATAATAAATATCTCCACACATTCACATTCAAAAGTATCGATTTCATTATCTGCTTGTACGGTCACGAATCTCTTTCTCAATTTTAATTTGAGACATTTTTGTGTAAAAATAAGTGCAACATATTTGGAAAACTTTCTGAAAAAATATTCGTCCAACACAGACGAAAAATGAATTAAAACATACTAGCAGGCCGCAGGCCTTAGAGATATAGCACAAAGGATGTGAGTAGGGTACCATAAAATTAGCAAGATATCAATAATCTTTTAATTGGTACTGGTACCTGTTACCCAGACTGAAATATTTATTGTAGATATAGTAATAATTTTAATTGCATTCTATAATTCTATGCAGTAAAATGATGAGATGCTTTTAAAAAACACTGTTGGCTTTTAAAATCATTATTCGTTAGATTCATGAAAGTTGTGCATGGATGCTGACAATGAGTAGTATAGGGCATAGGGTTCTGGTTAGTGGTTGTATTTATTACGTTCAATTGGATTGCATGCATTAAATCTGAGTTGAATTGCCGTATTTATTTGCACGAAGCAATAAAATACAGATAATTCCGGCGTGCGTATAATATGTGGACAATTGTACCTAATCTACCTTTTTGTATTTCTGGATCAAAAGTAAATTAATCAGCATAACTCGTAATGCTATGTACTAATAGGAATAATTATACTTTTAATCTTCATTCTTCTATAATAATCCCTGATAATACTATTGTCTGTGCACAGTAGGTATATACATTTTGTACTACAACTCTGCAATTTCTGCCTAACACCTAAGAATCTCCGTTGTGTAGTAGTATCTGATGTATTATTCAACAAGGAAAAGTAAAATTAATATAAATTTTATACGTTTTGGAACTGTAAATACTAATAGGTCTGTTGTATGTAGTTTGAACAATACAAATCTAATAATCTATAACAGCAATAGCATGGGGGGATCTCATAAGTCGCTCAGTAATGCAAAAATGACAATAAAGCATAAATTCGATACAAAAGAGGCAAAATACGAGTACGAGTATCATGGTACGATGAGTGTTAATGAGAGGATGCTCTACCTTTTCCAAATTACGTGTACACACCTACCCTGTTTGACTAACTGCATTAAAATGCCATTAATTCTAACAGACAAAGACAGATACTACATTAAACTATTGCTAATCATTAATGTATTTGCAATGACTTTGTACACGAATTTATATACATTCATTCGCATATTAATATGTTGACTGGAAGTACTTATGTATACAATCAAGGTGTACACAGTACACTTGATACATCTGACACACACCATCCACCACGATTGGATAATAGCGTAAAAAGGCATATTCAGTCAGTGTATGGTAGATCATAGTAATCGGTCGGATGTGTGTTGGATGTTTTTTACAAGTAACCCATTGAGCACGTACGTACGTCAGCGTATCCTATCTGTGATATTATTGTTTGCCAGTCAATCAATCAGAATCAGAAATCGGCGAAATACAGCAAATCTACTTCAACACTATTATTGTATACATACACACATGTACCTACCAATGTACCTTGATGTTTACGCTTACGTTTAAACCAATTCATACTTTTTGATGTTATAAAACTTGTGTTTTAGTGTCTACACATTATGACTGACATGACATACGTACAAACATTACGTTAAGCTCATAAAGTAAATGTACCACATCAAACAATTTAGTCAACTTCTATACCAAAGCCCTCTACACTTATATTATCACCTTTACCACCTGTATTACTCTATTGTACATAGAATAACGTACAGTTTGCATGTTCTTGCATGAGATCGCTTTAACTCTTACGTTTTTAGAGACGGGGACGAATGTTAGGGAGAAAAACTTAAGCACAGATACTATTATATGTATCTCTGATGGTAGTACAAGCGTACAAGTAAGATTTTAGTTGTACAGATGCGGACATTGCAAGTATCACCTACTCTTCAACATAATACTTATATTTTATAGATCATTGTTAAAACTACCATTCAGTTTGCTTTATTCATATCGTTTAACAATGCGTAACAATTTGTGAAACCTGGTAGTTCGCTTTTGGCACTCCTGACTGCAACAACTCAATAATAAAACTCTTTACACTGCAAATGTGCCATAAAATAACACTTTTATAATTTCATTCTTCCATTTCGGGTGTTTAATATTCTATAAATTGGTATAGGTAATTGTTATTAGTTCCAGACAGTATTACATATAGAAGGTTCTAGCTTATATGATAAGTTTAATTGCATTCAGCATTAGCAAGTGTTTTATTAGCATTAAAGCGTTTTTTCAACCTTTTACATAGTGCTCAAAATTGCATAATCATATTAGCTAGACAATATTTACTTATTCCCTGCAAGTGAGACATTTCCAATACAGCATAGTGAGAGAATTGAACAAAACTATTTTACTCTAAATAGTACATAGGTAAACCTACTTTAGTAGTATATAGGTACCTAGGGAGTTACAGGAAGAATTTATGTTTTAAAATTAATTGTGGTTAATGAAGGCATTGTCTATTATTGAAAACACAAATTAAGAATATTTAGGTAGTAATTAAAGAGTGTAAGAACTACAATTATCCGGAAATTAGAAAGTCACACTACAACTAATTGTAGGTAGCAGAATGGACGCCAAGAAACTGGAGAATAATGGGGAGTTCAACCCGACGTATATTGTAGATGATGAAGAAAAGGTGTATCCATCTCAAGTCAGAAATCCAAATGATGATCCTCAAACTCCGAAAATGGATTACGACCCTGGAGAACAAAGAAGAATGTTTAAGAATGTTTGTATAATAAGTTTAGCCTTCACTTTTCTTTTCACTGCGTACAACAGTATGGCCAATCTCCAGAGCTCTCTTAACCCAGAGGTAATAATATAAAACATTTAAAACAAGTATTATCATTCTAGCTTATAACCATTAAGACAAACTAACATACATTTTATTGCTGTTCAGGATGGACTTGGAACCTATTCTTTGTCAAGTTTATATGCATCTTTGGTAAGATTTTCATTGGACTAAAACATCATTATTTAAATTAACATACATTTAAATCTAAGCCTATTATTGGCTGTATGAATCTAAACCTAGATTATAGCATCTTTAAAAAATGGTTTACATGATTTTTTTTATCTTTTGTTTGTTGTAGGTAATAAGTAGCATGTTTGTCCCCACTTACATGATAAGGTACTTTTAACTTAATATATGTACATAGGTACTTCAATTTCTATTAGAGTTCTATGTAGCATGATACGTGTGTTAAATTACTCTAGATGCAATGATACAACGTAATGTACACAACACAAATACATTGCATTGCAATGACAATTGTCATCTAATTGTATTAAGTTACCCCATTTTAGTGTGCAAGTCTCATGTTTTTCTTTTGACATTTTCAGGAAACTCACCGCAAAATGGACAATTTTTTTGGCAATGTTTGGTTACATTACCTACATTGGTTTACAAATGTACCCTAGGTTTTATACACTTGTGCCAGGAGCCATTCTTGTGGGGTAAGTTACCCAAAGGGGTTATCAATTAATAAAGGAAACTGAAACGAATCAATCATATGACAAAATTTAAATATTAAATTGTTAGCGAATATAAGAGTTCTAAAGTTCTAATTCACTTTGATTGATCTATACATAACTAATTATTTCTCCTCTTGTTTCTACTTCAGGCTGTGTGGGGCCCCGTTATGGAGTGCTAAGTGTACCTACTTAACTCTGGTGGGGAATCAGTACGCATCTCTCATGAAAGACAACGCTGAAGTAATTGTTGTCCGGTTCTTTGGAATATTTTTCATGATGTTTCAAAGTTCTGGCATTTGGGGAAATCTTATTTCTTCCGTAGTACTTTCTATGGGCAATACAAATGTAACCAGAAATCTAGACATATGTGGCGCAAAATTTTGTCCTGGAAATGATAACAGTACAGGTGGAAAAACAAATGAGGAACAAGTCTACTTACTTGCTGGAATTTACATTGCATGTGGATTAGTGGCAGGTGAGATCTACGTACTTTTCCTTTAATGTATCTGAATTTATACATCATTCAAATCTGTTTTCTCTCAAATCAATGACAATGAATTTGAAAACTTTGCAGCTGGAATCATTGCAATATTTGTGGATTCACTGATGAGATACGGTGAAGACCAACGTGAAGGTGGTGCTTCAGAGATAGCAGGAAGTCAATTATTATTGGCAACAATGAAACATATGGCACATCCTACTCAGATTCTGATTATTCCTCTGACTATCTGGTCTGGAATGGAACAGGGATTTTTCAGTGCTGAATACACACAAGTATTTTAAAACAATATTATTATGATTTAAGTGTACATAAATCGTCAATTCGGTGCATGTACATGCACCGAATTGACGGATCGTGTCAATGTCAATGTGCCTTTATATTTGTAGTAGACAATAATAATGATTTAATTGTTTAACTAAATTCAGGCTTACATTACCTGCTCGTGGGGAATAGAAAAAGTGGGATATGTTCTAATTTGTTACGCCGTATGTGATGCCATAGCCAGTATTTCTTTCGGTCCAATAATTCGACGCACGGGACGGCTTCCAATTTTCACCCTTGGAGCAATCATCAATGCTGGTGTAATCATCACACTTTTTATTTGGAGACCCAATCCTGACTCTCCATTCATATACTTCTTACTTGCGGGTCTATGGGGCATAGCTGATGCAATTTGGCAAACCCAAATCAATGGTAAAATATCTCATATTATTAGTGAGAATTATCAAAAACACTTAAACGTATGATTTGTAAAAACGTATTTTATTGTATTTGTATTTTAAATTATTTTCGTTTTGCTCCTAGCGTTTTACGGTGTAATTTTTCCTAACAATACGGAACCAGCATTTTCCAACTACAGACTTTGGGAGTCGATGGGATTCATTATCGCATACGCTATTTCCAATGAAGTATGCGTGAAATGGAAACTTTGGATTCTGGTTGTTAACATTATAATAGGAATGGCTGGTTATTACGCAGTTGAATACAAAGAGAAACGTAACCCACAATTTCCACAGTCAAATAATCATAAATTAAAGAATTAAAATAGCATTCCCAGTGGACCTTTTTTATCTAGTCTAATATTTAATCGTAATAATGAAAGATTGTTTTTTAATTTTTATTTTCATGGGTGTAATCTTTGAATGAAAGTTCTCTAATATACCCTACTTCAACAGCTATTATGGTATAGTAAATTGTAATTGAGTTATTATTTATAGTTGTGCATTATAATCTTGTAATATATTTGTAAGGATGTATGTATGTGCGGATTTATTCAACATTCTTATCTAGGCTTTGGCCCATTGAACAATATATTTTTAACTACCCAGGTGTTACAGATTCATATTTTAGATCGTTGAAGCGCAAATGATTTTTTAGTGTGCAGTAAATGTAAATTAATCTGTTGTTAAAGATAGATTAAGTAGGGAATATACATACATACGTATTACATTCGTTTGTACTTACATGGTTAATGAGTAACATCATGATTAATATTAAAACACTACAAAAGAATGAATAAAATAAACGTGACCGTATAATGAACACGTATAAATTAGTTTATCTTTGTATTTTTTCACTTTTTTCTTTTTGATTTCTTTGCGATACAAAGGCGCAGTTGCAATAGCGTGTTTGACTAACTGCATTAAACTACCATTAATTCTAACAGACATAGACAGATACACGTTAAACTATTGCAAATTAATTAATATTACATGCAAATTATTTGTAATGAATTTGTACACGAATTTGCATATACATTAATTCATACGTTAGGAAAGTTGACCTTAAGTGGCAAGCACAGAGGCCCACGATTCCTATTTCTGGAAAGAGTACTTTTTGAGGATTGACCAGACCTGCCCTGATTAATTTGACAGGGTTCAATAATTGATTATGGATTTGGCAGCATAGCATCGTGAACAATTAAAGTTCATTGAGATTGGCGGACATTGGAGGTACGGGTGACGGGTGAATAAGGCTTATTATCTTTTAATTAAAACTGAGCAAAAATTTGTATGATTCATGGTTTTCTGTACAACTATTTAACTCCTGAGTTACCTTCATAAGCTATTAATACCTCATTATGATGCAGTTAAAAAGATAAAGGACTAATAATGACGAATGGCTTCGGTCTGAATGATTATAGAAGAATAGCATTGCAGTGCCATGTACCCGAGAGAACTGGGGTATTACTATAGTAAGAAGAATTGTTATATAGAATTATATAGAAATTGTTCAGAAACATCACTTCAACTTGAAGGTTTGATTAGATAGGTTAGTCCAATAGTCTAAAACTGACTCTCGGACATCCTATAAAAGTAAGTACCTAGGTCTAATAAATACCTAGGCTGAATTCAGACAACCTTATTCCGGACGCACAAACCAAATATTTTCATTTCATTGTAAATTAATTTTTGAATATATAGGACAAAGTAAACTTTAAGATTAATCAATGGATTCTAAGAGCAATGGGACGAATGGAGTCAATGGAGTATCCACCGATCCATCATTATTGCATACAGTTACAGTCGTGAATCAAGAAAGTCTCAGAGAACAAAAAACTGTAGCTGGGGATCCTAAAGTATTGTTTAAGGACATTATTATTCTCAGCATTAGCGTAACTCTTGTTTACACATCATTCTATGGAATGCGGGCTATGGCCGTATATACAGTTTATGATGAAGATGGGGTAAGAAACGAAAATCATTAATTGAAGTCAAGAAAGTATTATTGAAGATTGAATGACAAACTTAATCGATACCTATACTCAATAATTACAAATTTTGAAGCATGTGAAGACTATTTAAATTGCATTTATTTCGTAGTACGATGATAGTTACTGGATTCAGGACTCTTTTGATTATTACTACATTTCATTTGTAAGAAAACTAATAGTAATTTACAGAACACAGATTATATATAAGCTGTAAGTTTATAATCATTTAATCATTTAATTGTTAATAGATTGTTGGTTGCCTGTTTTTACCAACTTACCTGATAAGGTAATAAATATTAAAGTAATAATTGCAGACTAATTGTATTGTAGTTATTTGTAAACTGCTATAAGCGACATAACCCTAAATGTTTCACCTTGCCTCAAAGAGAAAGAGTATACAAAATGCCGTTTTTGAGTAATATGACTGTAAGTATTAGTCAAAAACGGCATTTTCTACACTCTTTGCAGTTTGCACCTTGTCTTAGAATAATTATTTCGTATTGCCCTAAAAGAGATTTGAACTAAAAAGGCTGAGTTCCCTTTTCCCTTGAAATAAAAATTCCTATAAAATATAGCTTTGCATTTTCCTATATGTAATTCTTACATCCTCAATGTAAAATATGTTTATTGTATTTTAGGAAATTCACAGCCAAGAGAACAATTTTGGTGTCTATGATAGTGTTCACTGGATACATAGGGTTAGTGATGTATCCGAAAAAAAATATGATGATCATCTGCAACTTATTATCAGGGTGTGTGACAACAAGCAGTAATCAGTTTCAAAAAACGTAATTAATCAGTCCTTTATATATAGAACTGTAAGCTAAGTAATCCTTTTTCGTTTTTACAGATTAACTACAGCAACTTTATGGCCTGCAACGCTGACTTACATAACTTCTATCGGAAATCTGTATGCTTCACTAAGAAATTACAGTGCCCAATTCGGTATTGTTTTATCTCTAGGAATATTTTTCCTAGTTTTCCAAAGTTATGATATATTGTTGTATATTATTGACCGAGAAATATTTCCGAATTTTTACAATGATTACGACTTCAAAAATTACCTGTATAAATTCGGTGGAATTTATTTGGCATTAGCTCTGATAGCAGGTAAAGATCTAAGTTATAAAGTTACATTTTTTGATCGAGAAGGCGTTGTATATCGAATACTGTATGTGACAACTATGTGTTTAAAACTATAAATTCTGTAGTGTTTTTAATTGCCGTATTCCTGAATCCACTGGAAAAATATGGCACGTACGAGCGAGATAGTGACCCTGCGGTGTTTGGAAACATCGATGTAGGTCTTGCTAGTAACGTAATTCAATTAATTAGACCTTACCAACTACTTATTATTCCTTTGACAATATGGGCTGGAATGAATCAAGAATTCTTATATGCTAGGTATGTTTGTAGTAATCGCAAGTGTGTAGATTTGTACATTAAAAGTCAAACTCATTCTCTTTTTTTGTGCGCATTACTTATATAATTAAGGTCGGTCGTAGAAGAACAATAAATAATGAATGTATTTTACTGTCTTTCAGGATTTGGTACTATTACCACAATAGAAATAGTGAATACTATCCATATTATTTGCGGATATGCTTTCTATCTTGTAATGGTATAGTTGGTCTTCTATTTAGTCCGATTACTCGCACTTTTGGAAGAATACCGATTTTCTCTTTTGGAGCCCTGCTAAATATTGGAGCGATCATTTACTACCATGTTGATTCATTTAGTGATGACTCTGATGACGATTGGTGGCGTTATGAAATTAATAAATCTAAAGTGTATTTGTACACGGCTGTTTGGGCTATTTCTACTGCTCTTTGGACAACACAGTTAATTGGTGAGTAAATCCCATGAAAATTATTATAGGCACTCACAATTAAATAGCTAACTAACTTACTCAACGAATTACAACGAAAATGATTTTTTAGGATTTTATGGGACAATTTTTTCGAAAAACTGGGAAGCAGCCTTTTCTAATTACACGTTGTGGACCACAGTGGGACTGTTCCTCTTTTACGGTTCCGGATGGTTACAGTTCTATGGGAAATTGACTGATACATTGTTTGGAGTATACTTATCTTTAGTCATTGTTGGAATGATTGGCTACTATGTAATAGAGTACAAGGAAAATCGAAAGTCTCAAGTTATTCCACAAACATGATGAAATTATGATACTAGGTATATGATTCTGAAGATTGTTAATTACTTAATTATTAATAAGGTTTATGTGTAATTAGTAATTATTTTATTGAATAATTATTATTTAATTATTATTAAAAACGGCTTTTGAGGAAGATTGAGTGCATTCTCGTCTCATTTACTGGTACATCAAAAAGTAATATTGCAATGTGAGTGAGTGCATACTGCATAATATTGTCAATTCGTTTCCGCTGTTTGCCCTGGATTGCATTGATATACAGGAATAGTGTTATTTGTAGCACATCTTGCATGTAAGTAAGTTGTACTACTGCACTGGGTATACATTTATACCATGTATATTCTGTATACTACCAAAAACTGATACTGATAAGGGTCTTGTGGCGACCTTGCTTTATAATAATTTTTCATTTGAATTTTTCTATTTAATCCATAAAAAGAAGGTTAAGTATTTTGTTCCGTGTCCTATCGTGATTTCGGGATCACATCAAACGCAAATAAGGTCATAATTTGAAATGAAGCATAATAGAGGCAATGAATTTACGATGAAAGCTTTCTGTCTATGTCGAATTACACTTGCACAAATACTAGTCACCTATAATATACAATTTACAGAAGTAATCCATAAGTATAGTTATTTATGCTATCTGTGCATTTTTATGTTATAATAATGCACGTCAAGTGCACACAAACAGAATTTTATGTCCAGATTTTATGGTTTGTTGACCCAATACTGCAAGTACTAACAATAAGTACTAATACAATAGTTTCATCAGAGGTATACGCTATGACTTATTGTGTAACACACCAATATTTTCCTTGTTTAAAGATGATCTACTGATTCTGATTGTATAATTGGATGTCCTAATGTTGTCACTGAAATAAAGCTATACAATACAATAAAATATAAAAAGCGAAATTCTCAAGCTTTTTGAATGCAATTAATTGGTCTCGAATCTCGATACTACCTACATTAAACGTTACACACTACTCCAAACTACACCAAAAACTGTACAGTGTTCACGAATGTTACACTCCACCACTATACTACCACAGAAATGATCTACTTTTCTCGCTATAAAGAGTGTTTTACCCTGCATTACATTTGCTTCATGTATGGTGTGTTACATTAAAGTTCGGCATAGAACTCTAAGGTATATATGAAAACAAATATTTAGAACCTAACCTAAGAATAAATGAAGGCCAAAAGGGACAATGGTTGGAAAACTGAAAAACAATCTTTCAAACTACTAAAAGCATAAAACCTTTTCTTTAAGCTTAAGGGGGACTACCTACTTTGGTAGTGGGGCATTGCGGTCCATACCTGTCCCATGTATTCTGTCTTTCCATCTACGGCCTAGAGTTTTCCACCGAATTGTTTCAAATTTTTACACAAGGTAGTATTTGTAAATTTCTAGACAACAGTTGGCTTGAAATTTAATGTTTTGGTCATCTTCTAAGTTGCCGACGGCTTCAAAGTTCTTAGATTGTGACCTTGAGATTTTGAAGTCGTCGGCAACTTAGAAGATGACCAAAACATTAAATTTCAAGCCA
>JAQFYB010007699.1:0-10524 GCA_034694085.1 Pogonognathellus longicornis
TATGACTGGTAACATAATAGTACCCCACCTGGGGAACTATTTTGTCCCTGGGGTACTATAAGCGCCACTACGGTAGTAACAACCAAATGAAACGCAGCAATGGCGGTAGATACGGTAGAAATATTTTAATTGTTACGAAATTGCATTGTTTTTTGTTCATCGCACTAAACAATATTAACTTAACAATTCTCAAAGAAATTTAGTTGTATTTAATAATTCTCAAATTCACACAATACGAGATACGCGAAATCATTTTGACGAATAAAGTGTATCAATCAAATCAATGGACAATGGTGAAGTCTATTATCAAAAATGTATATCCCAGTAGTTTTCCAAAGGAAATGATGAATCGACTATTCAAAACCCGCTATTTTAAAAATCCTCGACCAATATCCCATTGAGTGAACATTATTTGGCCAGCAACATTGAAAGCATTTAAACAGTCACAAACAAAATATTAATTAAAAATCTCTACCCTAGTTTAATGTACTCCAGTGCTGTAGAAATTACAGTAGATTATTGGGTACATCAACCATACAAGTGGCACGTCGAGGATCTCGACATGCCACTTTCATGATTGCCATGGAAGATGCAAAGTCAAAATTTTCGAAGGAAAGAGGACGGAAATACCCTAATGGAGAACTAGCAATATCTTATCCGTAGTAGAAGAGGTGAATGGGCTATTGACTTATGGGAAGGTTTATTCTGACTTTAAAGAAATGTATATGTGTATTAATAATGCACCCGCAGCGTTTTTTAAAACTCGCTTTACTGCGTATGCAAACCAAATACTTTCAAATTTTGTCCACAACTTTGAATTTATTTATATCTATTTCAATGATATCCAACATTCTATCCTCGATAAAATAAATGTCGTCGTGTTTGCAGTGGTTTGTCCGGGTTGGTGGATATTTATGACCTAATGCGTCAACTGTCACAGTACACACAGTAGGCTTTGTATTTCAAGAAATCTAAAACTCCAAAGCCAAGTTGTGAAAGATGAAAACAGCTTTGGTATAACCAGGTGATGACGATATAGACAATGTCAGTCAGTTAACCTTTCTGGCTAACACTATTAAAAATATAAAAGAAGAATGTTTGTTTAAAGGCAAACCAATAATAATTAAACAACAAAGCGTCACTTCTCCCAGAAGTCAAACTGTAGTGGAGACAGTTTTTGTCGTTGATGAAGTAGACAAAGCAATTTAGAGTCAAAAGAAAAGTTGATAGCCCTTGTACACGATATGGTTAACAATTTAGAGGAAGGGATTCTTTTCCAAAAACCTCACGTCGTTTCTTTGACAGAAAAAGTTTTTTCACTAAAAGTTGTTGTAAAGCAATTACAAAAATAATGTACCAAATGAATTATTTCAATCGCTGCAGTCATCTCACATTTATTTGTTTATGGATAAACGTGTCACAAAACAGAAAATCAGTAACCAATTTAACATATTTTGCTCTGATACACATTTCATTGTTGGAGGGTGTGAGTGTACCTATCTTAGAGAGCAGCTCACGTTTCAAAACATTTGCTTTAAAGCTTTGACTGAAGAAAGGTTTTAGGCGATGTGGTACATTTGCTTTTGAGTAGTATGCTAAGCACCAGCTGCGAAGCATCTACAGAAAGCATGTGCAGCTTGTTATAAAGTAAATTGACGGGAAGGTCTCCTACCTCAAATTATTGAAAAACAGGCTGTTTATCCGGATAAATGGACCAGCGGTATTTGATAGGTGCAAACATCTCACTAGAGATTCATTAAATGCTTTTTTCGCTGGTGAGGAATGGCATTTTGTAAGAGATTCACCTAACGACAAAATTAACCATTTTACGACGTCTGCTGTCGTGGACCGCTTGACCAAAGCATATACCGTAAATATTCTAATACAATTGGGGCTTCCAAAAGAAGTAGGGGCGGATTATAGTTTCAGTCAATAGCATGGAACAATATACTACATAAGAAGAGCAGACGTTATTTAGGTTTTGGTTAGAGATATTTTCTTTAGGAGAGTTTTGATTGGGCGCCGGCTTTCTTTTCCTCGACAGTGATAGGTGCAGTGTTCTTTGCGTAAACTCTCATTAACTGAGGCCGATAGCTGATTTCTAACCAAAACCTAACTAACGTCTGCTCTTATGTAGTATATTGGTCAATGAGTCAATAGAAGTGGGACTTCTAATAGAAGTGGGGTACTAAATGCGCGTGTATTTGAAATTAGCAAAATGGTGGCCACTCAACTTAAATACCTATAAATATATGTCAAACCACGGCCATCTGGATTCATGAGCATGAACTAAACACGCAGTTTAGTCGAACTTATGCATTACATAATTGACTTAATTTGATAGAAGTGGGTTTTTCTAATAGAAGTGGGGGTTCTAATAGAAGTGGGGCTTCCAAAAGAAGTGGGGCTTCTAATAGAAGTGGGGCTTCCAATAGAAGTGGGGCTTCCAATAAAAGTAAGGCTTCCAATAGAAGTGGGGGCAAATTTTAGTTTCAGTCAATAGAAGTGGGGGAATTGTATTACAATATTTACGGTAAGCCCAAATTTAATTACTAGGTTCTACTTTGATAGGAGTCATCACCATTTTTAAAACCCTTACTTTTCTTTCACTCCTTAGTATTACTTACTACTTTCACACAATTTACAATTACTATTATTGATTACACTATGCCTATCATTAATACAAGACAACTTACGATATTACTTTATATAAATGAAGATGCACTTATCAATGCTATGTAATTGCTTGCAACAACCACATATAAAATAAATTCAATTTGGGTAATGACTAATTCAATCAATGTGTTGTATTTATTTTATTATTTGTATTGGTACATTGGTAGCACCTAATTTAACGTCATCAAAAAAAATTGAGCAGAAAAACTGTGGGGTGGGAAGGTATAAAAGCTTCCCAAATTTCCAGGGAAATCGGGAAGCTTTTGGGTTTGGGAAAGTCGCAGACCCCAAGGAAGATTCTGGAGGCCCTTTCGAAGTGTATTAGTACATGATAAAGAAAGTTACACGATTATATTGGAAATATAACAAATGAACAACAAAGATTATTGAAAACCCTATGAACTATCATATAAGCGACTGCTCATCTTGGTTTACATTATTTGAAGCAATTTGAGGATCCTTAAATGGCTTATTTTGCAATAAATTTACTTAGGGGTGGGGTGGCGCAACTGGTGTTATAGTAATATATTGCTTACAAATTTTTCACATTCTAGAACCATGCCAAAGGAGTTTATTAATTTGAAACAGTAGTATATTGGTGAGCTATTGGTAAAAAGTTCAGTGAGCTAAATGAGAGTAGCATGAAACGTATAAAATAGGTAATTAATGAACCAAAGGCAATTGTGGTAATGCAGTGAAGTGGCTATCGATGCTGCCAAATACATTTATGTAAGCGACCAACACCGCTTGAGACCCATTGTGTTCGTTGCAGATATAACGGATGAATTATAGAATATTATACTGGAAAAACTGATGGAAGAGTCGAACAAGGTTTTGCCAGGAACTTCAACTATTGCACTGTTAATGTTGTTGAAAAAATTGTATACTTGGACGCCGAAAAAAGTTATATATCATACAGAGGTGGGAAATCAATAGAGAAAGAGCAGCAGAATGTTCATGTAGGTCTGCTTTCAAATAGGACAGTGCAAAACGTAGGAAAACCTTTCGTATGGCAGTATGCTTTGTATTATTCATGGGATTGACAACGTGCTTCATGCATACTTATTTATGCAATTTTGTGACGTTCGTAATATAACAATCTCCACCTAGTTGCTATCGTTTTGACCGAAATCTTTCATTAATCACCCATTTTAAGGGCAATAATTTTAGCTTCATTGCCATAAATAATGGGGTGGATAGGTGGATGTCTTATATTATCATTCATATTGATCAAATTAAAAAACGATTCTGCAATCAACTTGTCATCAATTATCATCTCCTCATGTGTTGCCATTCAGAACCATGAGAAAAATTTGTAAAAGTAAAATAGGTGATTGTTTTAAAGGTTATGCAGCTTGTAATCCTACTAGTACTGATATCTCACTGCCATTACGCTGGCTTTTCTATACTCTTACCCTTTTCGCTGTTTCCATGTTGACCGTTTTTGCCCTGACTGATTTGCATGGAATCAACTTATAGCTACCATAAAAATGCATTGTATAATTTTAATTTAATTAATAATCGTTGGACTAAAAACTTTGCAGCTGAACACCTCTAGTCGAGACAATTGTGTGTTTTTATGATGTACACCAATCATTACTACACCAAAAAATTATTGCTTCAATAGTTAATACTAGTGAATATTAAAAATACGTACGTATGTAATTTTTAACCGTTTTAGCCCTTGTATTTAGATAAATTAGGTTAATGCAGTTTTAATTAGATGTATTTGGTTTGTACAGTTGTACAGATTAACAAATGAGAAGTTATAGAAAAAACTGATTTCCTATTACCCAGGCAACCAGTTTCACCACACCGATATCCCATACATATGCCAACACAAAGAATACCATTACCAATTTCGGGGGGACTGCTAAATAACAACCAAACCCCCTGCTCAATTCATCTCATTTTTAGCACAGATTGTAACCCTTACTAGGCTCTGGCGAATGACAACTACACATCTCACTTCAATGTGCAAAAACCTGAATAGCGCATAATACACAGACATAAGCATGCGAAAGGACTGGAATATATTGAAAATTGAAAGTCAGGAGTGGGAACCCTGTATTACCTACATATGAAGACTGCATGAGTAATCTGAAATGCTGAGGCAGCGAAATATTTCTCCCACATGTGATAAGGCTCAATATCTTGAGATTCAATTTACATGCACTTACTTACTCTTTTAACATAAACAAACGTAACGTCTGCACATGCCATGTATAAACAAAGCAGTTTAATTTGTTTTTTTCAAAATCATTCTTTGAAGCAAGTGGTTGCGATGTTTGAGACAAATAAGTTAGTCATGCTCGACTCGACAATTGGCAAATGTAACTAGGGCAAAATATAAGTCAAGTGTTCATTTTTCACCAAAATCCTTTATGGAAAGTAATATAGTGTTATAGTAAGTATATTGTAATTGCAATATATAGTACAGTTAGTTTATCTCATTCTGTTGTAAGTTTTGTATTTTTATATTCTTAAGATTCAAAGCTATGATAAGTTTTTGAATTGCAGTTGTTTAATGCAATGACCAAGAAGTAAGGTGATTTTGATTATTTTAGGTATTTCTTTGGAGTATTGGGGATTTCTGCATTTTCTCATTTGCCTGCAATATCACCTTGATGATTCCGTGTAGTTTCCTGAGGGCTGCGCTTTGGAAATTATCATCTCCTCATGTGTTGCCATTCAGAACCATGAGAACAATTTGTAAAAGTAAAATATGTGATTGTTTTACTGTTATGCAGCTTTCCAAAAATATGCCTGACCATGCATAATTAGCATTTCTAAGGCAACTTAATAACGAAGTAGAGATGGAGAATGATCCTGAGGTATCCTTCACTTATTACCTATTTTAAGGCCATTCATTCATTTTAGTGTCATTGCCACAAATAATTACATGGATAGGTGGATGGCTTATATTATCATTTATATTGATCAAATTAAAAAACGGTTCTTCAATTAACATTGTATCTAATGTGTACACAATATTGGATGCAAGCGAGTGCTCCCAGGAGGTTGTATTTAATTATACTGACCAAGTAAACCTAACATACCTAGATTTATTAGACGAAGTAGAAAAAATGTAAACGACAACATTTAACATTTACGGGATCTTAAACACAACCTTGACAAAGCTTTTTGAATACCATTAAAAACAACGGTGAAAGAATATAAGATAGCAACTGATTTTTTGAGCATTCCCTTAAATGGTACAATACTAAATTGTGAGCTCACACTAAATTTATCTTGGAATGGTTGCTATAAGAGGATAACTCATTTCTACAATGAATGTTTACCCAATACATTCGGCATCTTGGTAAGAGTGGCCAAATTGACATGCCAATCCTTGGATAGAATTAGTGTTTGCGACTTACTAACAATTCAAAAAATGTTAGTACTCGCAGAAATGAAAAACTCTGTTAATGATATCATTAAAGATTTTATTATAAAATTGAACTGATAAATGAAGACCGAGCTCAGACTTACACCAACCTGAGAATGGTACGCATGAAAACATTTGATGACAATGACATTTATTATTAATACATTGTAGGCAATTTTTTTAATAATTTTAAATCGACCTTATGTATTTTAAAGGACGATAACCAAGAAAAACTACAAATTGCTACAAACTCAATATGTCGACTCATTATCAATAAACTTATATGTATCGATATTGTTGCCTCTTGTTGCTACTATCGAAACTATTGGATGCTTTGTGTTTAATTTAAATTAAAATATTTAAATACATTAGTTAATAAAATTGTAACCATTGTCCTAATTGGAGTTGAGCATAAAGTCACAGGAGGTGAACCTTTATTTTATCCCAGATGATATTCTCACAATATCATATATCCGCTCATGTGGATTGGGAGGCATCAACGGATTCTTCTAAATGCATCGCACAAGTTTTAAAGACGTAATTTACTTCACTCTTATCCAAATAGTTTTATAAATTTCCATATCGCAGGAAGTGGACACCAAAGCAGATATTCAAGTATTAAAACAACTAATATTGAAAATGCAAACTATCAGTTTGAATACGGCCCCTCCCCCTCCTATAGAAATAGAAAATTTATCAAACATATCTCTATGGAATTAAATTGGTGAACTTTTGGCTGTTATTCCGGAAAGCAATCTGAAGAGTAAACAAGAAAATCTGGAATAGTACGTCGGCTTATATTATAACACCGAAAGCCTTCACCTCACGTTGAAGTCCTAAAAACTTAAACTTAACTTAGTCCTAACTTTACTAACTTTCGTGGTTTCTAAAATTGTTGTGGACCTGAGTTTTATCCGTCGTCCGTCGATATCTACCAAAAGGTGGAACTACTGAAGACAAAATCCAACACTCATTTAAGCAAAAACCCGGGCGTTCCCCTAGAGTAATTATACTACATGCAGGTAAATGAAAACAATCATCGCAATGATAATTGCACATGCGTACTTGGGTTGGTACACAAATTATGTGTGAAAGAAATATTATGGTTTGTGCAGGCGGGAAAACCGGATTTTTCAAGAGTGCAGAATTGGTTAAGGATTCCAAAACGAAAGATCCTGATTACCATGAAGAAATCGACTACCATGGTTTTACGAATTGGTTTAGAAAATTACAACAAGCCGATGAATTAAAATCTTCCAAACACATCGTCGTAATGGATAATGCCAGTTACCACAGCTCATCTTTACTGTGAAATTGCAAATTGTAAGAAGCAAGAAAGAGAAAGAGCTTGTTGCTTTTCTTAAAGCCATCGCTGAGCGTGTACATGATGGTTTTACTAGAAAGAACTATGGAATATTATCAAAACATATAAGATGGAAAGTCCTAATCCAAAGATTGATGCGACTGCTAGCAGTCTTGGTCATGAAGTAGTTAGATTACCACCCTATCATCCATACCTAAACCCTATTGAATTAGTTTGGAGCAAAGTAAAGGCCCACTTTAAGGATGGAAATAATTTGTCAAATCCCTACGATGCCTAGACGAGAGCCACAGATGCTTTAAGATTTAAGGCAGTATGGCAATGACGGACATTGGAAGCAGCACGTTATACGGTAAATATAACATTGAATTATAATAAGGCGGCGCAGAGGTACACGTTTGCAATCCTTCTACTGTTACTACTGGAGACTATTTTTAAAAGTAGGGGTGACAACCGTAGTGAAAGTTCGTTAGTCGGAGAATTTCTAACGCAGTACAATGATTTGATGTATGGATGAAGATTTGCGATTAAAAAATATTTCTATTGGGAGCAAATAATTTGCAAAGTTATTTTATTTTCCATATTTTTACCATTGACATGAGCATACTTTAACATTCAATCAATTTTGTACGTGTAAATTGTATAGATTTTCATGCTCTGATTTAATTGAGCTCGTGAAGGACATAAAGGATGTGCCGTTTAGAAAAGCTGCCAGAACCAAATTCTTGAGATGTGTAATAAAGGAAGTATCCAAGGATTCACACCATGTATAGCTACGGACACACAAAGACTGGAGATTTCCATTAAAGATATTGCAAAAGAAGAGTTAATTTACCCCGAAACTACCGTGGGAAAGTTTAAAGTCTACTATCACCATATTACTTAAAATAACGAGAGATGGATGCTATTAAGTGCGCAATGAGTAGAAAACCAACACTCAATGCTGATGACACAAAAGGAATGGTTTCTCAATGTGAAAGCTATATGGTCAGAATGTCCATATAACTTTCAATTTGAAGTAAGCGAGCTTATTTAGAAGAATTGAAATGCGTTAGAATTTTGTCACGAGTGGTGGCCACAAATTTTACCGGCGATATCCAAGGCAAGAACAATTTCAAAAAGCGGCGAAAGAAGATGAATTAGAAAAACAGAAAGAGAAGGAAGATGAATTAAAGAGACAGAAAAAAAGAACAGCGGTACAAGTATAAAGGAGAAAGGGCAGAGAAAGGAGTTTTGACACCAACAAAATAAGAAAGCGGACAGAACCATGGATATGACGATGAGACTCTCTCTCTCAACAACATCATTTTGCGACTTTTTGGTAAAGTATACCTCTTTCCGACTTTGGGGGAGGGGGCAATGCCCCCTAAATTTAGCTTATATATTATTTGGATCCATCTCAATTACAGCACACAGCTCAAGAGTCCAACGAAACACGTGTAGTCACGAAAATAAAATGGGTTGTGGAGTCTTGTAACGCAAGATGGAAAATAATTTACAGGTATCCATACCATTAGAAATTGTTGTATTACAAAATAATCCGAATCTTGTATTTGTGGAGCATTCAAAATTCTACAATATACACTGTATATTCCTGGAGAACAAAATATAGAAAGACATACATGCCTATTGTATTAAGTTATGTGCAGATAGCAGCAGTATTGTTGAATGCTAATGCTCCACTTGTCTAGACTTGAAACCAGAAGATTGATTTAGCGCTTGGGGAGCGCACGGCTGAGTTACTTGCTATGCCAAACCTTTTAAACGAATGGATTAAACAGAAAAATTTAGATGTTTTCCGGTTTTCCGATCATTTGAAAATAAGGCAGATCACGCAATAAAAAACGCACGCTGCAATTCCCAGGCCAACTTTCACTCGGCGAGTTTGTACAGCAATTCATACTTATGAAATAAAACTGACTAGGATCTCCTGCAGCAGAAGGAAGCAATGCAGATCCAAGAATTTTTTTTTTCGAATTTCAGTTGCATAAATTGATTATTGGAATACCTTTTTTATGTGTATACGTTATTTTACCAAAATGGTGATACACTTTTTTTCGTTTTATATAGATTTAGGCATAACATGGCACACATTTTTATAGTCTTTTCTTCACTATTTTGGTTTTTGCCCCTCCTGAATTGGAATCAGAAATACGACCTTAGAAATAGTACCTTCTGTTCCTTAAGTCCGAAACGGGCTAGTTACGGCTCTACACCTTGAACTGGTAGCGTAGTTTGTTGAATTCACCATTTAAGATGACGCATAGCCACATTACTGTAGAAAAGTTAGGAATGTTACGTATATGAATTGGGTTTGTTTATGTCTCAGTTTGTTACATGTGGATGAAAATCTTTGAAACAAAAAGAAAACCTAATCATATACATTTTCTTATGCCTTTTTCGGCGATCCCTTTCTTAATCTTAATTTGGAGTTGGGACAGAACGGCATATTTCTTTATAGTGCAAATGATTCATTAGTAAAAACTTTCAATCTTTTCTTTATTATTAGTTTGAAGTTGGAACAGAACGTCACATTTCTTAGCAATACAAATCATTTATCCCAAAAAATACAATCCCTTCCTTAATATGAGTTTTGAGTTCGAACAGACTGGCATATTTATTCAGCACTCATTAAAGCCTTTGATATGGCAATAAAATTCGAAAAAAAATTGTTGTTAGGTGTGCATCTTCAAAGATGCCACCTTGTCGTGGGCAAGTTTGCGACACATTTTTGAAGTTCATTTCAGCAATAAATTGTACCATTTAATACAGCTTGTCTGTTTTATAATATTTCCGTTACCAATTACTTTTTTATACAGGTTCAACGCGTAATCGATACAGTGACCGCGCGCGACACAACGGACGAGGATACAACGTGTAATGATACAGTGACCAACATAGTTGGCAACCTCCCCTCCAAAAACCCTCCACTCCACCTCCCCTCCACTCACCCTCCAAGATTTTGGATGGGATGGAGTGGAGGGGGTGGATGACAACATCCAATGGAGGAGCTTGGAGGGGAGGGTGATGGTATTGACATCCGTCGGAGGGGCACGGATGGGAGGGGGATGTCATAGACCTCCATCGGAGGGACTGGGAGTGGAGGGGTTGTCATAGACCTCCAACGGAGGGACTGGGA
>JAQFYB010007700.1:0-10523 GCA_034694085.1 Pogonognathellus longicornis
TGAGACCCACCCTCGAATTTCCGAAAATCCGGGATTTAGACCCCCTCTGGGAGGTAGGTACGTTTCAGGGTATGCATCGAATGTATATTATCTAATCAACTTAATGTTATTAACTTTAATTACTTGCAGGACAAGTATGCAAACACTCGACAGCAAATGATGCAATTGATTGTAGAGTTGAAGCGAAGGGAGGCAAATATATTGGAAAGTTTATCGCAGAAAATGAATGAGCTTTATGGATTAGGTAAAAATCTAATTAATTAATAGTATGTGTACAGTAAAATTGGTTAAAAAATCACCTGTCATTGTTATTTTATAATTCAATGTTAGCATCCTAATTTTTGTTTGCTTGACGTTTTGTGGTAGATATTCTGACGTCGTGGTTTCAGCCCACTTTTGAGAAGAAAATTTTAATAGAGAATCACAGAGATACATTTGCATTTATTTGCAATTTTGTACGTTATATGAATCAGATCAAAGACAGCTCAAATAAAGTTAGTTGATTAGAACGTTAAATATCAATATTATTTTATTGACATTTTGCTTGCATTGACATGCTTTGACATTTTGACAGTATAAGGATTTTAGAATTTATTTTAATGTATTTTAAATCGTGTAACATGCAAATAGGGAATTATGAAGTCAGAAGATAGAATGAGGAATTTGGATGTCTTGACAGAAGAAACATTGTTGATTTTTTTAAGTATATTCCTTCGAAACGCAGCAGTTGACTCACTTCAGTTGGATTATGGTAAAATAATGGAGATCATTCCTTCCATTTTATGTGGAAAAATATACTCTCGAGAAATACATCAGTGGAATGCAATGAAGCGTCGTGAATGTCAAGTCAAAATTGAAGGAAGAATCTGTGAAAGCTCTTCATCGGTCGGCCCTAACCCTATTGCACAATGGAATCTACTTGTTTCTAAAAAACTTTTTCTATGGAGTCAAAGCCATGTAAGGATTCATTTGCATAATTCTCAACTTGGAAATTCTCTCAGAAGTGTTTGCCGTAAGAAAAAGAAAACTCAACTTCAATCGGTAAGTATTACACTTTGTAGTTAATTTCATTCAGCAGTTGGATACGCAAATTCCCCTACAGTAGAAGTAGAATTAAATGTCAATCATTGTTTAATATATGCCAATATTATATCTATTTTAATCATTTTTTTTTAAAAAGTCCTCTGACATTATTACAACTTAAGATTGGCGTACGTTGTAAGGGAATTGGACCAATTCGATACACGAAAAAAAGTTTTGAAACCTACATGGCCTATTTTATTAGTTCAATCAACAAGGGGTCGTTCATATTCAATAGATATCTCAGTTTTAGCCATTTTTAGTCAAAATAGGCTGTAACGGGTAGGTAATAGTAGCATCCCATTTATAATGTCTCCAGGGCTTATAAAAGTGCTAAACTAGTCCGTTAATTAACCCTGTTTCAGGAAAGTGTAGATATTTTGAAGTTAACGACTATACTCATCTTGTAGAGCATCTTTCTGTGCATAAAAATCGAATGAGATTGTCTTCATTGAAAATGCATTTATATTAAGATCTTTTGGGCTTGTGTGATATAGCTGCCCGATGGTGGGAGTAGGATTCTCAATATCTCAATGTATTAACAAAAGCTTCTTACCGGGTTTTATAGAAGGAGAGGGGAGTATCGAACAGAACCATCAGTATTAGAGCTATTACGTTGATTGCTCACCAAAATGCCTAGCCATTAAAAATTGTTTTAAAAATAGAAGAATTATTCAAAAACCTTTAATTGATACATATAATAAGAATAGCATTTAGCATTATTTTTATTTTTCAGCATTTTACAAAAAAATATAACTTAACCATTCATATTGAACATGTTGGATTAATTATATATAAATATTTTAGATGGACATGTACCGAAGCTCCAGTTTTCTCCCCGTGGACTTTTTAACTTTATTGCGTCGAGAGGAATTGAAAATGCAGATTCGTTGCTGCCGTGAAATATTAAACTCTGAAGTTGCGCATTTGTGGTCATCAAGTCAATATTCGATGAATGTGGATTTTGTGGATTCAGATGTTAGACGGAGTACAATGATCGGGGGCTTGAAAGTCGACAAGTCCGATCAACTGAAAGCTTATCTATATAAAAATGGAGTGAGTGTCTTTTTAATTGCTACCAGTTTTAGTTTCGTGTTTCTTTGATATCAATTTTCTTTCCAATCGCAATCCAAGTAATCCTAGTGAGGGACAATACTTTATTGACTTGAGCTTTTGGAAAATCTTGATTTTTTGACGATGAATACGCGAGTCTGAAAATCTTCAATTACTGACGACATTAAAGTATTGTCCCTGAGCTGTGAGCCTAACTATTTACGAAATGTATTTTCCATTTTATTAGTCAACTTGATTGTTTAATACTATACTGTTGCAGATGACTGAAGACATAGCGGTATGTTTATTGAAGGGATGGACACACACCAAATCAAGGTTAATAAACACACGGGACAGAGTTGAACAAATCCTCACAGAATTATTATTCCCTTCTATGGCTTTCCTGTCAGATCGTATGCAAATCATTGACCGTGAGAAAACGAAACTACAACCACCGAAAAAAAATGCATTTGTATCTCTTGTCCATTTTGGGATTGACGATAACCCACTTCTATGTGCTCAAAACAATCATGTGAATTTCAAGGCGTGTGAAACAGATTTAAATTCCCTCATAGATTTAAATGAAGAGTTGAAATGCAAAATGGTCAAGCAAGGCTCATGTTTTGTTGACATTCTTAAGGACCTTACTTCCAATTCACAAATAACCATCTAAGACTTTACTTTCGGTTGCTTTTATAGTTTAGAGTTGAGATCAGCATAATCAATTAAAGTTGAAACGAAGAATAAAGATGGAATATATATTTAAATATTTAACATTATTATTTAGGTCATTGCTCTTTAAGTCCTATGTCAGGGTCAGACTAATGAAGTTCACTGTGAGTACATTCTGTAGATTGTTGAGTCGTAAAGTTAAAAGTATATATATAATAATTTAGAAAATGATTTTATACTGAAGTTACTTTCGTTACATTTCAAATTAGATTAGGATTTCTGTTTAATTAACGAATACTATTAAAAATTGCTCATATAAAATATATTTACAATGTAGCATGTAGCAAAATAATATAGCAATAGTAAAGCATGCAATAATTTGTATTTACATATTTAATCGAGTAATTCATTTACATCAGTAATTTATATTTATAAGCTTTATTTAGTAGCATAGTTTTCGTTATTATCTGTTTTAAAAAGCAGTTTGCGTCCTTGAGAATTTTTTTGAGTACCATCCAGCAAAATAACACTCAAATCACACATAAGTTTCAGGTTTATTTATGCGCCATCGGTAGGGTAGACCATGGTACCCTGAGTTAAGAGAATATAAAACTCCTGTATTAACTTACCCCAAAAGGGGGTATGGGTGAATGAATTGTTTCCAGTGCGTTGTTGAGTTGGTTGAGTGTTTTCTTGCTAGATTGTACTCAAAAAAATCCTCCCTTTCCTTTTTTCTCTGATTTAGTAGATGGTCAAGCAATCCAAAAAGTTTGTAAACAAAATCGTAAAAATCTCTATTGCATTTGCATGTATTTCAAAATTACAAATAATTTGCCCACATGTATGACAGGGATGGTTAAAGTAAAGGATGATAGAGTAGGAATGTATAGAGGGAACGGATCGGATCTTTATTTCGCAGGAGGTTGGCAAAGCGTCAATTGCACTTTATCCATAATTAGTAAAATACGTAAGTTACATTAAAATGCATAGCGTCTAGGGTTTTCGCGTTCATTTCACTTTGATTTTAACCCAAATTGGGTCAATTTTTACCTTGTGTTAATTATATGCGCTCCCCGAAATAACTTTCTGGATACGGCATTGAACAAAATAGTATGAATGCAAGGATAGAAAAAATTGACTTTGCATTCTTTTGTAATTTTATTTGAACTTCATGTTATACCCATCAAAATTAAGGCTTGTCTTTATCTATGCCGCAGCCCCAAGCTGCGGCATAGATACGTGCCTTTAGATCTATACCAATGTAATAAATAACATTTATTTGCTAGTGGAAAACTAGTTTTTATTCATGCATTTATACGAGACAGATATAATATTATTATGATTATTCGATGCAATGCAATACATATAATTGTCTGCAGACGCTACAGACCATTAAAAATCTAGCTTCATTTTCACAGCTATTTTGTGCTAACCTCTATTTTATGCCTCGATTGACCGTAAAATGATTCATTTGAATGAATGCTATTGCTATGCGAGGTAAGATTAGTGGTGACATTTTTTCTACGGAAATCGGTTTAGTTAGGGGAAGGAAAAAAGCGAATATTATGAGATAATTAAGTCTTAAATTCGCTTAGCGCTCCAAATTAAACACAAAATGCATAAATAAATCCTCTTTTTGTGGGATACTGCCTTTATAGATCCACCTATGGGTAAGACATTTATTGATGAAATTATTGTTTTCTTAGAAATATTCCTCAGATGACTGAACCCTACCATTCAATGAATTTGTAACTACGTGAGGACGAAGGATGATACAATTTATCGTAGATATTACTGGTTTCACCTCCAACCTCCAAGATGCATTTATTATTACTAAGGAACGGCCGTATACGGAAATCGATTTCGGGGACGGCATGATTTTGAGGTACAATTGACACCATGTGTCTATTGTGTCTATTACATCGCGTGCATAATTTCATAATTTCCCAAATTTTTGGCAAAGCAATCCATTTTTCGGATTTAGGGGGTGGCAATTTCCCGTTTGATCCCACGGAGTGGCGCATTTAGGGGGCTGATTCCACCCCCAAATTTTTAGACTTTAAACTAAATAAAAACAGGTTTCTCCTAAAATACCAAAAAAGAGGTATTTTTGCCGTAAAATTGCAAAACATCTCAAATTTTTTCGCGCCACGCGCGACATTGTTCCAATTTCTATTGATTTTGACCCAAATTTCGGCAATTTCGGGTAAAATTTGCTAATTTTTTCGCCCTGCGAGAGAAAAATTGACGTATATAACAAAGGTTAGCTCAAGCCCCCCCCCCAATGTGTGACCTAGTTACGCGCCTGTCCCTAGGCATATAAGACTTATTGTTCTAGACTATTACGTTGTATTACTAGTTTACTAGGGGTTTCGTTTAGCTATTTTTTGATGACATTATTCGTAGACTCTTAATTTAATACATGGTTGACAAAGTTGACATTCCCATTGAGGTTTCTTCATCTTCACAATATTTGTTAGCTAAATGGTGCATACATTAATGTGCTTGATGGTATTTTTAGTGCAGATATTGTGGAAGGAAGGTGAATGATTTTTCAGGCAAAATGATGCTGTTCAACTGCTATTAAGTTAATGAGTTTATATTTAGTATTATTATGGCTGTATGGTTTAAGTTAAGGTTATTATGTTAGTGCATATTTTGTATTCCGCTTTGTATGCATGCAGGCATATGTTTGACTGTTTTTCCATTAGGATTCAGCCATTATTTCTATTATTTTCATGCGATACGGTGTGAAGATTGATGCAATTAATTATCTGGGGCGCTTGGTGAAACAGATGTATAGCCGGAAGAAATCTTCTTTAGCATTTGCAAATTGCAAGTGTTTTGTTCGTTTGTTCTGGGTCGCAATTTTCTCCAAAAGTGCTCTATCTAATGTAACCTGCAAACCTTTTTACATTGATAAAGCCCCCAAAAGTGTATGGCGGTTAGGGGAAGCGTTGAATTTGCATTCATTTGAATACACAATTGAGGTCAAAAGTCATAGACAGCCAGGACGCTTAGCACCATTTTAAAGAAAATATTACTGAAATTACTGACATAACCTCTAACCTTGTGGAAAAAATAATACGCTAACCAGGAATAGAAAGAATTTTAAATTTGCTCCAATAGAAGAAGAGTTTGAGGTCAATTTTCAGGTTTAGTTTCAGGCCCTAAAGGAATATCAAGATGCGTCTGCCAAGAGCAGGACCACCCATGGCAGACCCGTTGGGTCAATGGGCTCCTGCCGTAATTTCTACGGTTCTCGCGTCCATGTCCGTCTACCTCTCTAGTTGGGGAACCTACGACAAGTTCACTGACAGCCTTGCCACTTACTGGGATTGTAAACTCACTCGATTGCTACTTTCAAAATAATTGTCATTCTAGATAACGAATAGAAAATTAAAAGCCTTTCATTTTTTTATTTAGATGAAGGAGACACTTTTGATTTCATTGTCGGTAAGAAACGGCATTTAAAGTTCATTCAATTCATGACATGAATTTTTCTGTATTTCTGTGCTACGTAACTATCATTTAGCTTAAAATTGTTCTATATTTTCGGGTAGGTTATAAATTGATTGATTCCTTTGCTATAATTAGCAATATATTATATGTACTTCATGCCTAAAATATTTTCCATGTTTTTAGTGGGTGGAGGGAGTGCGGGGGGAGTTGTGGCAAAAAGATTGGCAGCGCACTACAAAGTGTTGCTCATAGAAGCTGGAGGTCAAATAAATCCATTTCAAACCATTCCAGCAATGAGTCTTCTCATGCTAAATTATCCAGAAATTGACTGGAAATGGAAGACTGTAGCGCAAAAACACTCTTGCTACGCTTTACCAAAAAACGTACACATATTGGAATAGTTTTTTGAGTACTCTCATTAATTTTAATATGAGATTTATTTTCAATATTTAGCTCTTAGTTTTAAAAATGTTAATTTAATTTTTTCAGAAAAGTCACTGGAGTCAAGGAAAAGGTCTTGGAGGTAAGTGATTTCATCAGTTCAACCACCTGCAAATAACTTCAAAGTATATTTATTAGCACAGATTGACGTATTTAAAATTTTTGAAATTGTATTTTCATATTTCAAACAAATAATGTCAACTAGGTACAAGTAACTTGAATTTTCTCATTCAATCGCGTGGAAATCCCAGAGATTTTGATGTAAGCATAATTTCATATAAGTTCAGCATCAATTAAAATATTCATATATTTGTACAAGGCTGTATAGAGGGGGCAAAGGATCATTTGCCCACCCCGAAATCCCAAAAAAGGGCAAAAACTCTTTCGTGGTACGCAAGAATTTGATGCATTTTAGCTTGATATCGGTTTAAAATAGTTCAAAGTTTTCGGGCACTTTTGTGCATTATGTTGGCACTTTGCACCTCCCGAAATGGAATCCTAAATACGGTCTTGTATTTACATATTATAGTTTTATTGTGGCATAAAAGGAAAAAAAGGATTTACATGCATATAATTAAACATTAGGTTAAATTTTTATTTTGCCCTTCAGAATTGGGCTGATTTAACCGGTGATGAAAGCTGGAGTTATGAGGGAGTCCTTCCTTATTTTATGAAATCGGAAGACTATTATGGGCGGTGGGAGAATGGTGTGTAGATAAAATACTCTATCCTCATTCACATTTATTTCACGTACTAGTAAATGTAGTAAATATTTCAAAATATAAATATCATGGTCCCGGTTTAATATGTATTTTAATTTAATGTTCAATCCATGTATATTAGATGGAACTCACGGTAGAAATGGAGAATTACGAATTGCCCTTCCGGAGTACACTGGAATGGCAGATTTGTATGTTAGAGCAGCCAAAGAGTTGGGATATCCCCGTGCAGATTTAAATGGATACTTTACCGAAGGTACACAAAGATAAAAAATATAATGTAACTACTAATTGTAAGTGTGGCAGTGGGAAAGACAAGAATCAGGGGAATAATTAATTTATTCTTTATAAATATGGATGCCCAAGCTTTCATTAAAACTGCACAACCTTTCATTCTTAAATCTTAATTAATAACATGATATTTGTCTGGAAGGATTTGATACAATTTACTATCCGATAAAAGACGGACGTCGCTACGGAATATTTGCAGCATTCATTCAACCGTCAAATCCTAATCTTATCGTAAGAAAATACTCAACTGTGAGAAAAGTTCTGATTGATGATGACAATAGAGCTTATGGAGTCGAATACGAACAACATGGAAAAGCAGAAGTGGCATATGCCAAAAAAGAGATCGTAATTTCAGCGGGTGCAATGGTCAGCCCAAAAATTCTTCTTTTGTCTGGAATCGGCCCCAAAGATGAGCTCGAGGATATAGGAGTACGTTTTATTGTTGCTTCAGTTGAGTCTACATTTGAGATCTTGAAATGGCATTTCAATTACTTTTTTCCACAGATTGAAGTGAGACAAAATTTGCCGGTGGGAAGAAACCTTCAGGACCACATTTCGGCGTACTTGGGGCCATTTTTTGTTAACCAGCCGATTTCATTCAATATCGATCGTGATGTTACTTCTGTTAATATTGCCAAATTCTTTGCACAAGGAACTGGGATTTTAACAACATCTGGAACTCAAGCCATGGGGTTCATTGCTTCCTCAAATGCCAAGAAAGCTGGAGAAGCGGATTGGCCTGACATTCAGTTAATTTTGGCTGGTGTAAGTGTGGGTGAAAGTTTTGCGAAGGATTTCGCCCGAGGTTTCGGACCAAAGAAAAAAGTTCTGGAAAGATACTACAAGCATGCTGTCGGGAAAGACTCATTCTTGCAAATCGTCTCACTTGGTCGCCCACATGCTAGAGGATATATCAGACTAAACAACACGCATCCCCACGAAGCAGCTATCATAGATCCCAGTTATTTGGATAATAAACATGATATAGAAGTTATGGTCGAGGGTGTAAAACGAGCGGGTAAAACATTTACGTCAATAATCTATTAAGTTCTGACTTTTGACCCTATAGAAATAAAAATTTCTCTATCCTTATGCTATTCATGACCACAGCCTCACTGTTCATAGCCGGAGGAGGGTCTGCCTAGTGCTCACTCTGTCTAATCACAAATGCTAAAAATGTTATTTTTTTATATTCAGTTGAACTCATTGAAAACACAAAAGTGTTTAAAGCGATGGACGGACAATTCACCGACAGAGTTTTTCCTGGATGTGAAGGAATGGAGTTCAGGAGCGACGCGTACTGGGAATGTTATGTTCGAAGTTTCGCCATTACACTGCATCATATAGTTGGGAGCTGTTCAATGGGCAAAAATGATTCAAAAGATGCTGTTGTAGATACCGAATTGCGGGTTATTGGAATCCAGGGTCTACGAGTTGTCGACGCTTCAATTATGGTTCTAAGTTTCTATATAAAAATATGTTTTGTCAATTTTATTGTTTTATATTATTAGTCTAATTCTATTTTTTATTCTTACAGCCGGTTGTAGGTAAGCTTCGCAAAAATAATGAATCATAATATGCAATTCGTTGAATGGAAATAATTATTTGTTGCTTATGAAATTATCTTTGATTCTAACAGTTGTAGGTAATACAAATGCTCCCACAATCATGATTGGAGAAAAAGGTGATCCTTTTGTACTAATCATTTCACATTCATATTATTATGAACACTTTAACTTAATCTTTGTGTGACAATTGAATGTAGGTGCGGATATGATTTTGAAGGCTTGGGAGTGGGAGCGTATCGAATTAGATAACCTGAATAAGGAGAGAGAAAGAAACGCTACTACTACGGAACCGCCTTACGAAGAGGACCCTTATGATCCTGCTTACCCACAAAAACTTTTGAAGGACAACGGTCTAAATTCAAAGTTGAAGGAAGCGGCTGTAAAAAACCACACAGTTTTGAATCTCTTTAATCAATCTGATAAAAATTAAACACTAATCAGTCCATAATGAGAAAATGCCTCAACAAAAAATGAATGATTGTGTGTAAACTTATAAACTTGTAACACTGATACCGTAATAAACAAACGCTTGTTTATGTGTAGTATTTCGTTGCGAGATGAAAACTTAGATTCCGCAAATATTAAAGATTGCCACTTATTCTGAAAAAAATAACTCTTTAACAAAACTTTAAAAAACAACTATTTCTCTTCTAGAAAGACTTGGAACTGACTTTGTAGTGGATTATAAGCAAACGGATTATTTATCGCATGTTAAAAACTTTGCTCCGTAATTTATTATTAATTTCTTAAAATTGTCTAATATGAAAGAAATCCGAATTACTGCCACCGAGAGCAAGCCTTAGGAAAATGATTCTTAGGATGGGGAGAGAAAAATGAATTTTTCGACTTTTACATGAACAAAATAATCTGAAGAACACTAATCAGTCCACACTGATTAGTGTTCTTCATTACGGTACACTCTAGTAACAGGTAATTTTACATCTTATTTAAGGAGTAATTACAAGGGAATTTAACATCCCCGTTAAGGTATCACAAAATCAATCTAAAATACAAGTACTGGCAATTAAGCACTTTCTTAATATTATTTATATCTAACACATTTTATTGTGTACCTACTCTACAACAACATAACATAATAAAGTGTTTCGAGCGTATGTTGTCTTCCGGTTGTGTTGTGTGCTATAGACTACGTTAAGTGAACAACGGTGATAAATTGTTGGCCGTAACTAAAAAGTTAATGGGTAAAACTTTATTCGAGAAGTTGATGAAAGGAACA
>JAQFYB010007701.1:0-10522 GCA_034694085.1 Pogonognathellus longicornis
AACGTATATATCCAAAGGCTTGGAGTCGTATGTACTTGCGTTAAAACTTGTTAAAACATGCAAGTCCGATGTTTGCTAATAAGTGAGTTAAGTGACATACATACAACTAATGGAGTTACAGAAAACGCTGCAACTTATTGGATGCGAATAACTTAAGTATTTTCTAAAAGGTAAAAAACTGAAAGAACTAACTCTTTGAACCTGTAGGTAAAAGAGAGTCGGTAGCCTCAAAAGTTTCCAACTAACTCTTCAAAATGCTCGTCAAAAAAGGTACCTATTTTATTCAATGGTTTGTAAAGCAGAAACAGAATTTGAATATTTATAAAACACATAGCTAACGAATATTTCATCCGACTGCCTTAACTCACGACGGGATACGATTTTTTTATATTTTATAAAACGTTTCCCTTACTTTTCCTATATATACTATAAAACTGCATTTATTGGACATGGGGACAATACATAATATTCATCATATTTTATTATGTTTAGTGTAAGTATTGGGGCAAAATACATATTGGCCCAATTCATGCTATCGTTTCAAACTTACGAAGCGTATAAATACGAAATTGAAAGGGCGCGAAGTTTGATTTTATACACAATTTTCCCAAACGAAGGATACGCAGCTCTGACGAGTTGTAAATATGAGAATTTGTGTAAGTTGTGTGATTGGCTCATTTGACTTCGCGCCTACGAAATCCGCCGAAACCCGCCGACTTTTACAAAACTTTTTACGAAGCGTAAGGATACAACGCAACCGTGAACTGGGCCATTATATGATATACCTAATTCTTTACAACTGCAGAGTATTTATCCCAACAAAAACTTGTTCCAGTATTTTCAGTACAATTCCAATATATAAGTTGTTTAATTTGTTTAATCCATGAGCCATCAAGTTCAGGCGCGTAGGGAGGGGGGTTGCCCAGGTTGCCCGGGCAACCCCCAAATTTTGACAGCTTATACTACATATTAGTGAAATTTTGTGAAAAACAATATAATATATTAAATAATAAGAATCAATTAGTGTGAATCTTTTCCTTTCTTCAATGTCTTCCTTAGTCTCTGCACATTAAAATTTAAAGCAATTGAGCATTTGATTTAAATCAATTTTTGCTGGACAAGAATTTTGACTTTTTTGATCGGGCAACCCCCAAATTTGATTCCTGGCTACGCGCCTGATCAAGTTAGTGGAACAATTTAATTAAATTAAGCATGCAGAAGGCAGACTATTCTCTAACATGTGCCTGGTATTTTATTATTTATTTGTATTTGATTTACATTAGTTTATGTTTGACAAATGTTAGCAAATCCTCTTAATACATCTAGGTAAATGGCAAATGGTAAAATACTCTATGTTCTGTGTGCAAAACAATATAATATTGTTAAGTACATTATATGAGCCGTTTTAAGTATATACTTACATTTATTACAAAAAACAATTACCTACCTAAATCGATAAACCATAATGGTAAAACATAATATAGGCGAATACCTGTAAATAAATTGACTCTTTTTTATACAAGACCAGTTGTCGTTATTACGCATGAAAGCAAAACCAACGCACATATAATATAGTCGTATATAACAAATGCCATTAAAACTCAATTCGTCTGCTAAAATCATATTTAAAACCAAATTTCTTTAGATTTTGCTACTGACAAAGAGTTCATACAGCTGTTGTTAATAAAATTTAATTGTTTGATATTTAAATTTGGAAAAATAAGACAAAAATATGCTGTCACCAAAAATTAATTTTTTCCTTAAATTCGTTAGCTGGATTTATAATATGTTTCCTCTTTTACCAGTCGAAATTGATGCACGACAGAGTAATAAAATAAAATTTCTAGTAGCAAAGAGAAAGACAAATTGCATTGTGTTTTTATTGTTTACTGTTGTTCAAATTCTTTTCGGAGCTCACTTTACTGTACGATTGATATTTGAAATAAAATATCCAACGAAGGGCTTCACGTTTCTAGAAGTTTTAATTACACTTTTTGGAATTTGTGGTTCCATATTAACAACAAGCTGTAGTGTATCCCTGTTTATGTGGACAGAAAATGTCACATTTATTGCAACGAACATTTTCGAAATCGACAGTCGTCTAACAGGTACTATTATATTCTACATTAATTTGCAATATACAAACAATGTACCAATGTTGGTAGCATTACATCATTGTAGTTATAAAATACAATCATCATAGTATTATTAGAGGTGGCAACGCACACATTTTTTCAGTCTCGGTTCAAACTCGGTTCGAATATTGCCGGTTCAAACTCGTTCGAATATTGCCGGTTCAAACTCGTTTCGAATATTGCCGGTTCAAACTCGGTTCGAATATTGCCGCTTCAAACTCGGTTCGAATATTGCCGCTTCAAACTCGGTTCGAATATTGCCGGTTCAAACTCGTTTCGAATATTGCCGCTTCAAACTCGGTTCGAATATTGCCGCTTCAAACTCGGTTCGAATATTGCCGCTTCAAACTCGGTTCGAATATTGCCGGTTCGAACTCGGTTCGAATATTGCCGGTTCGAACTCGGTTTGAATTCCATACTTATATAAAAACATCCGGCTCGGTTCAGTTCGAAAACGAGCCGGTTCGTTGCCATCTCTAGTATCTATCTATATACTTGTACACTATGTACAAAATGTACATATTATATTTTATAAAGTGTTGATTAATCTAATTAATTTTTAATGCTTTCAGAAATATTCCCTGCAAGCAAAATTTTTGTAGATCGTGGAATTAAAAGCTCAATAGCATTAGGCAGTTTCATTGCCCCGCTATTTCTACCAGTAGTTATAATTATGGGCACTTTATTTCTTTCATTCGACAACCACAGTCCAATCGTCAGGATTTTGAAAGATTGTAATTTGGAATCCCAACGCTTTAATATTTTTGTTTATACTCCGGTGATGTTTTTGAGTTTTATCGCTATTATTTCAGCAATCACATGCATAGCACCCCATGCATATGTATGTGTGTGGTATATTCAACTGAATCAAGACTGGCTGTATTATTTGTCAGTATACGTACCTCAATATGTCGAGTCTCTCCCCAGAAACGAACAAATTTTGTTTGTTGCAAATATTAGACCATTGCTGAAAAAGAGTTTTTCAATGCTGCAAGTTTTGAACAATGCTGCTAATGATTATACAAAATTTATTGCACCTTCATCTTATGCCATCGCCATTTTCCTTGGAGTTCTTTTAAATACAGTATTATTAAAGATGCACGCTATTGGGTTGCCTTTTTACATGTACGCTATTGTTTTGTGGTTAGTATTTGTGATGCATGCTGCAGAATTTCTTATTTTTCCCCCAGCAGCAAAGCTTGTAACATATTCAGCGTTATTTGTGAGTCGGTGGGGTAGACTTTACCGAGAAAAACAGATGAGTCGTTGGTTAAAAAGCTGTCGTTCGCTACGGATTTGCTTTGGCTCATTCTTTTATGTTCAGAAAATCACAATATTGCAATTCCTCGCTAGACTCATCGCACATACTATAGATGCCTTGTTAATTCGAGAGTGATATCTAAAGCAAGGAAAGGCAGGCACTTAAAACTTCAAAAAAGGCAGGCAAATAGGCGCTAAAAACGATGAAATAGGCACTTAAAAAAGGCACTTATTTTCATACTTTAAAAGAGTTTTTCGACATAGTAGTCGTACCAATTTGATTGAAACAAGAGCTAATCAGAGATATTTTATTCATAAAAATGTACACCGAGACATTTTATTCATAAAAATGTACATCGAGACATTTTATTTATAGAACTGTACATCGAGACATTTTATTTACAAAAATGTACATCGAGACATTTTATTCACAAAAATGTACATCGAGACATTTTATTCACAAAAATGTACATCGAGACATTTTATTCACAAAATGTACATCGAGACATTTTATTCACAAAATGTACATCGATATATAAAAATTTACATCGATACATAAAAATTTACATCAAGACATTTTATTTGTGCAACCTGCAAATGTTTACCTTGAATCGAAACAAACCTTAAAATAAAGTTTTTTAGATAGGATTTTCTTAAGTTGGATTCATTTGGCAAGACCTTGTTCGTATGCTGGTTCAAAACTTTGCTAAATTTTGGATTTTGCAACTTGTACCAAGGAATGTCTGCATGTACACTGCATTGCACTAGATACAACATTTTGAGTATGAATATCAGTTTGTTGTGCAAGGCTGTATCTAGGATTCCATTTCTGAATGGGCAAAATACAACATGATGTACAATAGTGTATTGTATCTGTATCGCGCGAATAATTTGAGCTATTTTAGGCCAAAATCCAATCTAATCTTTTGGTAAAATAACCTATTTTTTCCGATTTCGGGGGGAGGGTAATTGCCCCCTTTCCCCCTTAAATACACCCTTGTTGTTGTGTGCGAAAATGAATTTGTCACCTTCAATTTTAAAATGAAGTGGGTACTTTGCCTGCTTGACCCAAACTTTTAAAAGAGAACTAGCCTGACTTATTTTTCTCCATTGTGCATAGTTGTCAAAATAGAAAAAAACGAGAGTGCGCTCGTCCAATTTTTATGTCGACCCGCCTAATTCAAGGACTCATTTTAGGTTTTTACGCTACACCCAAAGTAAGTCTCTTGTTCGAGACTACTATTTCTATTAAGTAGTAAGGAAAAATTATATAGCAACTAAAAAATTATAAGAAAAGTTGTAATTTCTATCAGAAATATGCACTGAAAACCAAAATTTTGCCAAAAATAGGCCGGTAAGCATGAAAATGAGCAAATAGGCACATTGCCTATTTGCCTAGGCACAATGGAAAAAATTTGAAAATAGGCAAAATAGGCACTCTCAAATTCAAAACTTAAGCTTCTTAGTATGTGAAACGTGTAGATACGGAGTGTTGGCATGATAGGAAGTAACGTATAGAATAGGCAAATGCCTGCCTTTCCTTGCTTTAGTGATATCTGTTATATTTGTCTTCTTTGAAGCCACTCTTGTTCAATATGTATGATATTATACGTTGTGGCCCATTAATCAAGGAAACATTCCCTTTTTTCTCCCCAATGGGAAAGGTGGCATATGATGAAGGTATATATATATATATATATATATCAAATGATGGTCTAGCAATCTATCGTTCGAATGGTAGTAATTTCAAGTTTCTATCTTTAGCATATAGTTTGGGATATATTTGCGTTTGAATGAACCCACTTTTACGGTGACGATTTCCATGCAAATATTGGTTTGATGTTTTAAAATCCAGCTACGCCTGCTTTGAGGGCTAACGACTTTGGTGTATGGAATTTTCTTTGGGGGGCTTGGCGAATTTCTGGAAATCCGTTTTACATTTTGGAAAATTCCCCTGGAGATTTAAAAGTATTCAGACAATATTTGCATGGAAAACAGTCATCTTAAAAGTTAGTTCATTCAAACACCGATATATCTGAAAGTACTAAAGATAGAAACATGAAATTACTACCATTCGAAATTAGGAGTGCTAGTCTAGGCCATCATTTGATATGTATACCTCATATCCACTTTCCCCATTGGGGAGAAAAAGGGCAAGTTTCCTTAATTACACTGTATATATATAAAAGAAATAAAATGGCCAGTTAAATATTGTAACAAGTTATATATAAATATATATTCTCTATTTGGATGACCTTTTACTTACAATTATATATATCAGCATACTTATTATTCATTAATGAGATAATAAAAAATTATAAAAATGGTATTTAAGGCATAAAACTAATCATTTTATTATAAACCATGACAGGTTCATTTATTTATTTTTAATGAACTTTAATTGTTCATTGGTTTCTTTTAAATTGTGTTCTCCTATTATGAAACCAAAGCTAGCTGTGACCGAGTGAACATGCAAGAAACACAATTAAGTGTTTATACCACGAATAATAGTAAAACTGTTGTAATGTGCAAATCACATTTATGAAACTGTATACTGTGGTTAGATAAGGATTCTTAAAAAATATCTCTCATCACCACAACAAGGCGGATGTCTAAAATTTAATGATGTCTAAATACCCGATGGGAATACATTAACGCCAAATCCATAGGAAATAACATTTGTAGGTACCCATGCACGCTAACACCTATATATTATACCTATCCCGTACTCCTCCTATATATTATAAAATGCAATGTCTTTAAACAAAATAATACTGTTTTAATAACAATGTCAAGATGACCTTGATAAAATGGATAAGAAAATCGTAGCAACCTACAACGCAAACTTTTCATATAAAAACTATATTCATTTGACATGGGGACAATACATATTCATCATGTTAAATGTTAGTATTCGTGCAAAATACATTCAGGATATAATTCTTAACAACTGTAGAATATTTATTCAGAAAAACTTGTTCCAGCATTTTCAGTCCAATGTCAATGAATAAACTGTTTAATCAATGAGCCAGCAAGTTAGTGGAGCATTTAAATTAAACACGTAAAAGGCAGACCATTCCCTAGCATGTGCCTTAATTGTTATATATGATAGAAAAAGCACAACATTGCCAACACAGGCACACGTAAGAATATGTAACTTAATGACGTAACTTAATGATGTTTTATATAAAATAGATGTTTTTTCTTAAACATGGTTTTGCATTTACTTTTTGTGAAACGTGCAATTTTTTTATGTTTTAGCCAGTTTCTTTAACGACTGAATGCTAGTAGCTATACAAAGAAAAACAAAAAACATTGTATAAAGTTTTATGAATTTTTCAGTATTTAGGTAATTGTAACTAGTACATGGAACAACAGCATGACACAAATATTATGCTGTTTAGTATAAAACGTATACCTCTTTATATACATTAAGTTTATTAGGGCTCATAGACCAGGGCCGAAGGACGAAGATGCCTTCAGGAGACAATAGCCGAAGACTTCGGGAGACTATAGCCGACTTCATGTTTTTTTCATTTCATGGAAGACCCTATAGCCGAAAGCCGAAGACTCTACAGCCGAAGACCGAATCTAATCAATACAGATATGACATATTTTGAATTAGTGATACACATAAAACATATGCAGAGAATGAATACTTAACGAAACATTTTTGGATGCGATTAACGTGGGAAAGTTTTATTTAAAATTGTAAAAAGTAGTTGAAAGAACAAACTGTTCAATGTACAAAAGAAAAGTATATATATAGTTTGAAAATCACCCTTCAAATCGCTGTAAACACATAGCTATTAAATATTTCATCACTTACGCTTTCACCTATACGGGATACCAAAGTTTTTATGTTACCTACAACGCTAACTTTTCATATAAAAGCTATATTTATTTGACTGGGTACAATATACATTTATTCATCATGTTAAGTGTAAGTATTCGTGCAATATATACACATTGTAATTCTTTACAACTGAAGAATATTTATCCCATCAAAAGCTTTTTCCAGCATTTTCAGTTCAATGCCAATGTATAAATTGTTTGATCCATAAGCCAGCAAGTTTGTGGAGCAATTAAATTAAACATGTAGAAGGCAGACCCTTCTCTAACATGTGCCTTGTTATATGTATATGATAGTAAAAGCACAATATATTGGGGCGACAGTCATTCGTAAGACCACGTACTCGAGCATGTATGTGAGGCTATTAGTAACTATTTACAAAGTCGCACCTTTCTTAATAATTTTATCTACTATTGTATCAAATAGAGAATTTTTTACTCTATCTTAGTCAACTTTTTCAAATAAATTTGAGCCGATTTACTATTTAAAAATAAATATTTACAATTCAAGCCCACAATTTAAGCTTTTATATTCTCCCGCCCTCAGTAAACGCAGCAGACCACATGAAATAAATGAAAGGTTGCGCTCAGATTTATAACTTCCAACACGATTTACTCATTGTCAGTTCGAGGAATTTGAGCTTATTGCTATACAAAGAAAGGCCAAATATTTTTTGTATAAAGCTTTATGAATTATTTAGTATTTACGTAAGTTTAACTAACTTATATTAATGTAGTATATCGAGACCCTAATTCTGTCTTAGTCTAACTCAAGTATGTGGATTTTACGCATAAGACACTAACTCAATGTATTAGGTGTAGGAGATAGTGTTTTATGCGTACTTTCGTATATTTGAGTTAGACTAAAAGAGAATCAGGGTCTCGATATATGACATAATTTAGTATAAACTAGAAAAATCATCATAACAGCTTTATCTTTGATTTACATTTTTGACGTTAGCAAATCCTCTTATATATAACACATCTAGGTAAATATAAATGGTAAAAAAATCTAGGTTCTGTGTGCAAAACAAAATAATATTGTTAAGTGCAATATATGAGCCATGTCAAGTACTCATGTTTATTACAAAAAACTAATACCTACCTAAATCGTCTAGCCATTTGGTTTTTTTAAAACATAATATATGGGAATACCTGTCAATACATTGACGCTGTCTTATATAAGAATATAAATTGACGCTGTCTTTATTCTGCGTCACAGCATAACCTTTGCACATATAATAGAGTCACATATAAAAATATGACATTAAAACCCAATTCATCTTCAAAACTCATACTTACAGATAAAACAGAATTTCTCTAGATTTTGCTACTGAGTTCATAAAGTTATTGTCAATAAATTTAATCCTTTGATATTTAAATTTGAAATCCTAGACGAAAAAATGCTGTCACCAAAAATTAATTTTGTCCTTAAATTTGTTAGCTGGATTTACAATATTTTTCATTTTTTACCAGTCGAGATTGACGCAAGGCAATGTAATAAAATAAAATTTCTAGTAGCAAAGAGAAAGAACAATTGCATTCTGATTTTATTGTTTAATGTTGTTAATATTCTGCTCGCTTTGTACTATACTGTACGTCTGATCCTTGAAATAAAATATCCAACGGAGGATTTCACCTTTCTAGAAGCTTTGATTACACTTTTTGCAATCTGTGGTTGCATCCTAACAACAATTTGTAGTTTTTCCATGCTTATATGGACAGAAAATGCCACATTCATTGCCACAAAAATTTTCGAAATCGATAACCGTCTAACAGGTACTATTATATTCTACATCTGCAATATACAAGTACCAATTTGTACTTACGTACATTATATTATTGTTGATGAATCTAATTTAATTTTTAATGCTTTCAGAAATATTCCCTGCAAGCAAAATTTTTGTAGAACGTGGAATAAAAGGCTCAATAACAATATACGGTAGTTTCATTCTCCTGCTATTTCTACCAATAGTTTTAATTATGGGCACTTTATTTTATTCATTCGACGACCACAGTCCAATGGTTAGAATTTTGAAAGATTGTAACTTGGAATCCCAACGCTTTAATATTTTTGTTTATACTCCGGTAATATTTTTGAGTTTTATCGTTATGATTTCAGCAATCACATCTATAACACCTCATGCATATGTATGTGTGTGGTATATTCAACTAAATCAAGACTGGCTATATTATTTGTCAGTATACATACCTCAACATGTCGAGTCACTACCAAGAAACCAACAAATTTTGTTTGTTGCAAATATTAAACCATCGCTGAAAAAGAGTTTTTCAATGCTTCAAGTTTTGAACAATGCTGCTAATGATTATACAATAATTATTGCCCCTTCATCTTATGCCATCGCCATTTTCCTCGTAGTTATTTTAAATACAGTATTAATAAAGATGTACGATGAGTTGCCTCTTTATATTTACGCCATTGTTTTGTGGTTAGTAATTGTGATGCTTGGTGCAGAATTTCTTATTTTCCCCCCAGCGGCAGATCTTGTAAAATATTCACAGTTATTTGCGAGAGGGTGGTGTAGATTCTACAGAAAAGGACATATGAGTCGTTGGTTAAAAAGCTGTCGTTCGCTACGGATTTGCTTTGGCTCATTCTTTTATGTGCAGAGAATCACAATAGTGCAATTCCTCAATCAACTGATCGGGCATACTATAGATATGTTGTTAATTCGAAAGTGATATCTGATATTTTATGTGTCTGCATTGGGGCACGCACTCTTGTTCAGTATACATACCATATATAAACGAAATAATACGACAAGTTAGTGATTGTAAATACTTATTTATTGTCTATTGGTATGACATTTTACTTGGTTGGATATATATAGCAACATATTTATTATTTATTCATGAGATAAAAGAAATTTTAAAAATTGCATAATATATCACATAAAACTGACAATTTTTTTTATAAACCATAACAATTTCATTAATTTCAATATTCACAAAAGCAATTACTTCCATTTCCATCTTAAGTTTTATAAGGATTTCACTATTATTAACTGATAAAGCATGAAGGCAGCTTTGCTCTCAATGTTTACTACGGGTAATGATTGACTCAACTTTGAAATTTCGAAAAGAACTTTCACTAATTATATACCAACAGTAAAATCAGCTTTGCAAATTTATTTTCAAATTCTTTGGTTAGACTCTTGCATGCGGATGCTTTATCATCGCATGATTAGTTGACACTTTAATGTGCTTTACAATAAATGAAAAAGTTGAAATCCATAGAACAGAATTCAGTTCAA
>JAQFYB010007702.1:0-10521 GCA_034694085.1 Pogonognathellus longicornis
TTCCAGTTGGTGTGTTAGACGATGCTGTACATAAAGTTGGAAGTGGGTGAGTGTGTGCGTCTCTTTGCCCAGCTATGCCTTGAGGGCACCCGGCACGGGTGCCCTCATGGGCACCAAAAACAGAAATTCCAACTCCGGGTGTTTCACTGGTTAACTGTTTTTTAGTACTATGTTGTTTTATAAGCAAAGAATTTTTTTTGTAAAGTGTGCAACATTTAAGAAAGGTTGTAACGCGTATAATATATCTCGTCAATAGTTATTATATTCAAATTAGTTCGTTTTGAATATCCAAAACCCATAACGTGTGTGCATTTAGTTTTTTCGTTACCCATCAAACCCCAAACCCCACACTTAAAACAAGCAATTGAAAAACCGGGTTATTGAATTTTTCGGTTTTCTACATACCTTGCTAAATTAACTCGAGCTTTTTGTCCTCCACTGAGCGCATTTCCTCTTTCCCCAACCAAAGTGTTGTCTCCAAAAGGCAGCAAATTCAAATCTCTTTTCAAGGCACAAGCTTCGAGAACTTTGTCGTACCATGACGGTTCAAAAGGAGCACCGAATAAAATATTTTCCTTGATTGAGCCTCCATAAACCCATGGTTCTTGGGAAGCGTACGCTAAACGACCTGTAACCCGAATATCTCCTGTTGATGTTGGTAATTCACGAAGAATCGCTTGAAGTAAAGAACCCTGTGTGTTTTAAAAACTGTTAAATGTCTTTTAAAAAAGTTTAAAAAAATTTCAACTCAATTTTTAATGCAGATATAAAAATTATCTAGTTGCATAGTGCATATGTATAAACAAGAGTATGAAGAATGTTAACCGCTGAATGTTTTTATAAACATTCGTTTAAATATTGATGTCTATGTTTTATAAAAATTCTTTTATTAAAATGGAAAATTACTTTTCCAGAGCCTACTGGTCCAATGATAGCAACCAGTTGTCCTCTTTTCACTTCAAACGACACATTCGATAATGTCATCTCTTCAGCTTCGCCATTCCATTTAGCGCAGAGATTCGTTAGTTTAACTCCATGTTGGCTTTTTGATATTTTCTCCCTCTGAAAAGGTGGGATTATTAATGGAAGTGTTTTACGTTCTTCCATTAAAAGAAAGTTCTATCACAAAAAAGAAAAGCAATAAAAATAAAAATTTATCAATATAATAAAGCGAATTTAAACATGGAATTGCATTCATATAACGATATAATACATAAAGAGTAAATTGTTTTGCAAACCTGCAAACGTTTTATGGAAACTAAAACTTCAGCCAGCTGAGAAATTCCGTTCGGGAAGAAAAGCGTCATTATCAATCTTACGTTGTTATATAATGATAGTGTTACAAAAACCTAATGATATAATTTAAAATCATTATTTACAATTATTGCGAAATGTGAAGTAAAATTTTTAGTTGGGTACGTAGTTAATTATGGAGAGTATATAAATTATATCAATAATATTACTAATACTGTCGAACTTGATTGATTTCCATGATTATTTACCTTTTCAGCGTTTAAATAATTTCCCGTGAGCACATAAGTTAGCAGTGTTAAGAAAATAACAAGTTTTGAAGAAATGTAGTACATACTAAGATTTATTGATTTTAAAGTAGCAGTTTTCTTAATTTCTCGAATTTCCTCCCTAAAACATTGAAAAGATTTTCTTTTTAAATAATTTGACAATACTAACGTCGATATTTTGTTATTCACAATATTCATTTTTTTAAATCTTACTCTCTTGCAATTCCAACTAATTTGGCAAAGGGTATTTCCCAAGTGTACATTTTGATAACTCTCATGGCGCTTACAATTTCATTCATGATGCGAATGCGGTGATCTGTCTTCCCTGCTATGACCAACCGTAAATTTCCAAACAGTCGACCCATTTGACCTTAAAATTTAAATTTATAATTGACGCACAACGATTTAAAATTTGTAAAATACAAATTTATATTTTAATAAATTATGACGGAATTAGTTTACTTTGGAAAGGAACGAATAAGACAAGAAGCGCGGCTCCTACAAGACACGGGGCTCCAAAATATCCCCAAAGTATATAAATAACAACTATCAGTTGAATAGGGCCCACCCAAAGGTAATGGAAGAATCCTGTGGACATGTCAAACCTGTTGACATCATTTGCCAGGAAATTCACCATTTGTCCAATCGTTGTCTGTCCCAAAGACACTTGGCTCAATCTCATTGCCTTTTAAAATAAATACAAAAATTCTCAATTTTCACATTTTTTTACATACTTATATACATTAAATTATTTCATTTAAAAAAAATCAATTTGTTTATTTTTATTCCTATTAAACAATGAATATCTTCACCTTTCTAAAAACAAGGGACGAGCAAGCGACTCTCATTTGCATTCCATTGTGTTGCACGGCAAAGAAAAATGGATGATGCTGAGTTGTGTAAAGGGCAGATGCTAAAACAACTCCTCCAGCGAATAGGTAGCCTTGATACAACTCAAATTCTCCTCCGAAATATCGGATCAAGTAACCCAGACACAAAGGTTGAGCAATTCTACAAATTTAGCAAAATTTCAAAGCCCTTAGTATTAGTTTGATTGCCATACGTCATATGTGTACAGTACAGAGGGTTGCCAGTTTTAATCAGTGGATTAAGTTGTACTCTAATAATGTAGCCAAAACAACAAAATCCTCATGAGAACGAAAAAATACTTAAATTATGCCAAATCAGTGTTATAAGATAATACTTTTGCATTTTTCCATTTTTTCGTCCACAAGTTACGAAAACACCAAACATTAGCCCAATTCACATTTCCCTTCCTAACTTACGAAGCATAAGGATACGAAATTGAAAAAGTGCGAAGTTTGATTTCGTACACAATTTTCCCATAGTGTAAAAGTCTGAGAATTTAAGTAAGTTGTGTGATTGGCTCATTTGATTTCGCGCCCACGAAAACCGCCGACTTTTACGAAACTCTTTACGAAGACTACGATACGAACTCTACGAAATCAAAGGTGAACTGGGGCATTATGTTTATTTTTATATGGCTTTGTACACTGAACCACGGATGTATCATACTTTCTAACATTTCATAAGGAAACTCTTAAATTTAATTCCTGGCAACCCTGTAATAAGGAATCACTGGAATCAGTATAATTTGAATGCGTTTATTGAACTTGCTTGTAAATGACTTCTTCGGAGAAGCAAATGATTCCCAAAAGGCAATAATCAAAACCGAAAACTTTGAACAGGGCCTTCAGCAAACTAGGGACCTTTTCTTTTCGATTCTGATGCGCCTTGTTATATTTTTCACATTTTATTATTTGCTCATGCCAAGCTGTAGCCAGATTGTCCCCTAATGTTGAGGATTTGTCCTCCGGGAGAACTCTATACAAATCCGTGATTTCCAAATCCCTTTTGTAGCCTAAGCGGAACAGGGGAATAATCCAACTATAAATGCATACAAACCAATTAAAAATGTACTAAATCTAAATTCATATCAATTTTCTAGCAATTCCATTACAATGAAATTAAAATTCGTTTTTTATTTAATTTTCTTTCATATTTTCTTTCGTATTAATTTTGTTTTAATTGTGCATAATATATTTACGTTTAATGAACTAAGTGTATGAGATTATTGCTTACCAGAAGAACAACTTAAATAAAGGATTAGTATTTTCTCTCGGTGAAATTGGGAGTTCGTCGGGATTCATTTTTCTTGCTTTCTGTTATTTTTGCAATGTCTAGGGAAATTTAACTTAAAGTACTCCTTCGCCCTTTTGTCTCATATAAATAAATAGACAGACCACACCACTGTTTCGTTCAAAACACAAACTTATATCACAAGCTTTTTGAAATTCTCACTTAGTACTTCCATTTTTGTTAAAATGACTTTCACAATGTTAATTTGTTTGCAGAATCTAAAAAATGAACAAAAAAGCAATATTATACTTATTATATAGTTTATAGCAAGTATTTTGAACATTTTATCGAATTTATCATTTGCAAATTTAATTTAAGCAGTTTTTTTATTATTTTTTTAAAATTTAAATGAGACTACTGTAAAAAATGTGAAACACAAAAGTTTTGAAATAAAACACGCTAAAATGAGTCGTGCATTTACTTAATCGCATACGCTTAATCGAAATTCGATTGCAATCAGGATAAAAATAAATAATTTCATTTGATTTTGCATGAATTTATCTGAAATTTCAGTTTTTCAACACCGAGGAAATAATTACTTTTAAAACAGACTTTATAATGAAGTGTAACATTGATTACTTTATAATTCCCTTGTCTCGATGGTCTTTTGAAAGTTATTTTTGGCTCAAGTCGTTTGTTGTTGTCTCCTTATCAATGTATCACTCCCAATGTCCCATTCACACTGCTCAGACACTACAGCCGACAAAACACATCATGGCAAAAAATTAATTGCAATTGTTTAAATTATTATTTATTAATGGTCTGCACGGCTTAAACAAAGATTAGGATTTTGCAGAATAAAAGAATTAAAACTGATCAGCAAATTCCAGGAGGCTGTTGACTTCTCCTTGAGACATGGATTACGACTGTTTTTGGCTGACCCTAGCTTTCATTTCCAGCACTCTTTCAGTTTTTGTAGGTAATGGTTAAATGTTTTGGAACAAAATAATATTATATTACTATGGTTGAACATGACACTGTAAATGTAGAATATCATGTACAGTGCAGGGCATTTGAGTGCAATCGAACTGATAAGAACTCTGTGTGGTTCAAATATTTGATCAATCCTCGTGAGTTTACTCACAAACAACTTGTTTTCCATTTACATTTTCCAGAAATAAATGATGCTTATTACAATAATAAACTCCAGTGATAATATATACCTATCACATATTGTATACTAAATTGTTATCTCCTCAAATAACTAATTATGTGGAATTATTATCATCACAATTAATCGTTACCCGTTTGAAAGCGTCTGATTTGGAATAGTCAAGCTATACATTATAAAGTATCATTGATGATCGTTTTAGGTTTTATCAGCATTTCTCGTTGATAGCAAGCTGAGGAGTTTGAGCTTGCTACAGACTGCAGACAACAATGATACTCATATTATTATTTTAATAGATGCGGTAAGCTATGTAGTTACAACTGCGGTATAGTTACTTATGTTTTAGGTTCATTGGTATTAATCACGGTCAGTTAAAATTAATCAGTCAATTAAAATTGCTTATTATAATAATAAATTAAAATGTGCTGCAATTGAAATAGTGTAATTAAAAAAAATTAAATATGTGTTTGAAACTAATTAAAATGCATTTTTTTAAATAGTAATTTAACGATGGATTAAAAATATTAAAATTAAAATAGGTATCTATTTGATCAAATTAATGACACAGTGTACATATATATTTAAAAAATTAATTGCAAAAGGCACATATTTTAAAATTCTTTAAAATATATTTTTAAAATACACCTGCCTAAAATTTTAAAGGCCCTTCAAATACATTGTTAATGTAAAATGCATTGTACAATAAAATATACATTTAAAAAATAGTTTAAAGTATATTTTATTAAAATTATATATTTGACAAGATTTTGCTTGATGCGTATTAAATTCAACAATTATGTGTGATGAAAAATAAAATAAAAAAATGCGATGAAATGTGTAAAGAAGTAAATGTTTTGAATTACAAATTAGTTAAGATTAGGTAAAATATCTAACTACATCAAAATCTCAAAAAACAAAGATATTCCCTAATAACACAGGGGTGAATATTTCTAACCGATTGCAATTTTTCGGAATCGCACTACCTATTTGTGTACCGTGTAGAGGGCGTATCCAGGTCACACATTTGGAGGGGGCTTGAGCAAACCTTTGTTGTATATTATGTGAAATTTTTTCAAATTTAGGTCAAAATGAATGGAAATTGCAATATAATTGCGCGTAGCGCGAATTTTTTAAGCTCTTTAGCATTTTATGGTAAAAATAACCCCTTTTTTGGGGGTTTTGGAAAAAACTTGATTTTATCTAGTGTAAAGTCCAAAAATTTGGAGGGGGCTTCAGTCCCCTAAGCACCCCCTAAATACGCTACTGCATGTACACTTGTTAAAATGAATCGTTACGTTACATATTACAGACACGTAGCCATGTGGAGTGCACTAGGTGCACGTGCATCATACACAATAAATTATTATAGACAATTTTTTTAAAAACCGACTTTTTTTCGCGCAACGTAAGAGCTTTTTTACATTTAGTGTATATTTGAGACTCCATATTTTCTCCATACTTTATGTGCAATTGTAGACTCATTTGTTACTCGTAATCAGTCTTATTGAGATTAACCTTATCTCCCAAAGATTGATCTCTGTATACCACAACTTTGTTTTTCAGCTGCCTCTGAACTTAAAATCCTGGCTACGTGCCTGAAAAGTTATCTTTACTTCTATTTGTAGTGACTATATATGCATTTAATACCCACATTACACACGCTGTATGGAAATATTTCATTACGACTAAAGAAAATCAAACATGCTTATCAAAATTGACTATATATAGGTAAGTATTTTGGGGAAAACATTACTCGTCATCTTAATGTTGTCATTTACCAGAAATGCATTTGAGTAGGTACCAACGCGTTTTCTATTCTTGAGGTTGGGTATATTATATACCTTCGCAGCAAGCCATGCTTAGAAGAGCTAAGTCGAAGCCCCATAGCGCATTAGTTTGGTGAAGACTATATACTCACGCACTACGTTGTAAGTACACTTCGTTGTTTGTAGGTGTAGATATAGTTTAGTTGCAGATATATAGAAACTAGAGACTTGCCTGGGCCTACTTTTATGCGCCCAGGACCGCCCATGCCATTGGAAAAATTGTTTGGGCACCCCATGGGCGCCCTATGAGTTCAGCATCTTCGACCAAACCCGCCCAAGCCCAAAATCAAAATTGTTTGTGCGGCCCATGGTCAAATGAGCGAGCATAAAAAGTAATAACCGGCCATATTAGAAAAGCTATAGACTGCGCAGTGCACGCTTGTTCATCACCTAACATTATTCTCCACGTGTTTTTGATGGAGCGTTTAATGAACTAGATGGCAGTTGTTGGAATGGAATTATGCAATGATTTTCAATGTATTGTGGCAAGTTAAAATGTTTGTTTTAGCTTTTATATTTTGTATTTGTATGATTTTATTTGTTTGGGCATGTATGGGCGCCCATGGGCGCATAGATATTGGACCATACCCGCCCATGCCCATAATCAAAATTGTTTGGGCGGCCCATGGTACTTAAATGTTGGACCAAACCCGCCCAGGCCCATGGACCAAGCCCAGGCCCAGGCAAAAAAACAGGAATCACTTCACTATCCCAAAGAGAATTACCGATGTAGTTATTATGCTTTAAGTTTATTGGAAGCGGAATTAATTTTTTTGGAGTACAATATGAATAAAGTTAGCTAAACAATGTAATTATGCTTTATGTTTGTTGAAAGCGCAATCAAATTTTTAGGAGTACCTAACATATGAATAAAGTTAGGCAGGAGACTTTTAAAATCAAAATAATGCAGTAAGTGTGTTTTTATAGGTAACTTTCAGAAATATCGATTCCTTCCTTCCGATATTTACGATCTATTCGTCCTTAATATAACGATTTAAAAACGTAAAAGCTAAAATTAGGAAATCAAAGTAGCAGCAGTAACGGCATTTTCATAGGTCACTTTCAGAAATAACGGTTCCTACTGATATGTATAGTCAACTAATATTTGCCCTTTAATTTAAATATTTAAATGTCTACATAAAAGTTAGAGTTTGATCAAATCAAAGTAGAAGCAGTAGCAGGATTTTCATAGGTGCCTTACAGAAATATCGATTACTAGGGATATTTATGATCTACTCAGTTTTTTTACTTAATTTAACGATTTTCAAACATAAAAGCTTAAATTGTCAAATCAAAATAGAAACACTAATTTTGTTTTCATAGTTAGCATTCGGAAAAACATGAATTTCTACTAAATCAAAAAGTATCCGTTATTTATTGTAACATCGCTCTTCCTTAAGACTCGCATGTAGTACTAAATTCATAGCATACAGAACTCATTGATTTTGTGAGGGAAAAATGAATATAGCATGTTTGCACAAAAGAAACCCGCCGTACTTCTGCTCAGGCAACAAAGATCCGAGATATTCCTTTTTATTTCAAAGTTGAAAGTTGAAACCTCTATCATCATAGTATAATAATACCTATTTAGTAGAGGTGCGACCGAACGCGAACATGTTCGGTTCGGCCACTATGCCGAACAAGAATTTTGAGCGCCGAACCGAACCGAAAAAAACAGAAATTTGTTCAAGCCGAACAAAGCCGAACACAAAAAGCCTGTTCGGTCTCAATTTAAATAGTAATTGTTTGGTTTGAACGAATAAATTAACTTCAGTTATTTCAGAATACCCAGTTTAATAATAAATTTTGCCACATTCTAAGTAATATGTAAGCATGAGGCATATGATCATGCTATTTCGAACCCAACCGAACAATTTTGTTTTGGCCGAACCGAACCCGAACATCATTTGATATGAGTACCGAACCGAACCGAACATGAAATTTGCCGAACCGAAAAACCTGTTCGGTCGCACCTCTACTATTTAGTATAGGTGGCAACGACAGATTTTTTCAGGCTGGGCTCCAACTTGCCTCAAACTCTAGTAGACAGATTGCGTGCGAACCCAATTTGAAGTTGTTTTGGTTTCGTACCTCAAGTTCATGAAGCCAAAACAACTTAAATTGGCTTCCTCATTTTAGTTTGCGTAGGAATACATTTTAAATTGTCTAGTAAAATTGAACCTTGCGTTGTAAAATGAAAGAAGACAAAGCGCGAAAGTTTAAAATAATGAATATAAATGAATGCAACATTTTGGCTTCCCGAGCGAGCTACGACGCCAAAACTGAAACTAAAGCTTCATCATTTTGTCTTACCGTTGAATTGATGACGCAAGTAATGACGTCTTTGCCTAACGAAGACGAAACCAATTTAATTTGGCTTCGCACGCAATCTCACTAGTAATAACTTAGGATTGCGATTGGCTCGGCTCGAACTCGAAAACGTGTCTGAAAAATCCGGCTAGGCTTCGCTCGAACATAATCAAGCAGAATCGGCCCGCTTCCACCTCTATTGTGGTTCTAGCATGTTGTCCATTTCATAATTTCACTAATGATCATTGTTAATATAAGCAACATGTAAGTATATGGATTGGACTGGACATACACTTGTTAGTATAAGTTACCGGAGTTCGGATACCTTCTTATGTTGGTGTCGGGTTATGAAGGTAAATGCAACACAATGTGCTTACTACAGTGGGTAATATTTTTTTGTGTGCAGTGATTTACCTAGACTGAAGAATAAAATCAAAATTCTGGCTTCATATTATTGTAGCTATATAATCGGTCTTTCATAATGTACTTTAATTTTTTTGAAATTAATTTTTTTGAAATTTTGCGATTCTTTGAAGAATCGCATTTCTACAGTTTACAATTTTTCCTAAAACTGAAGGTAAATTATGAAAGATAAAAATTATAGCTACAATAATATGAAGCTAGAATTTTCATTTTATTCTCCAGTCAATAGAAATAATTTAATTCGTTCAAAAAAGGTCATATTATCATAATGGCTGCACGCGATCCTTAAAATAAGACATAATTCAGCACTAAACGATTGATTTGAAATTACTCAAAGCTGCAATGGATTACGTTTCATAATTTTTAAATTTCATTTTTGAGTTGCTACATTTATTTTGGATTTAGAATATTAATTTCTCTTCTGAAACATTTTTTTGTCATTAGATTTGTCTCGCTTGCCCCATTTATTTTAGTTCCACAACACGACGAGCCAACACCAAAATTTGTCACACATTACCCCATAGCTCCATAAAAGTCCATAACAGCTTTTTATCTTCTCAAATTACGTGGTTATCGTTAATGGGGTTATGGAATCTGCTGAGTAAGCGGGGTTATCGAATCGCTCGAGTAAACGGGATTATCAAATCTCACTAGTAAACGGGGTTACCGAATTCACCCAGTAAGTTTTGGGGAGAATTGGGTCGCCGTGAGACAAGTTTTGAACAAGTTTGTGGTGATGTGAGACAAATTTTGAGAGGTTTTGTGGAGGTTCGAGTGATTTGAGACAAATTTGAGTACTGCTATATAGATTTGAGGTTATATAAAATAAACTTGATTAATAGATTTGTTATATTGTTATGCTGTTATGTTATGTTGTTATGTCAACTTACAGTTGGCAGTTACGCAAAATGACCGGTATTTATTATGCTGTGGTGACATTGACAGTTACGCAAAATGACCGGTATTTATTATGCTGTGGTGACATTGACAGTTACACACTAAGTCCCGCATTTGTTATTTATATGCTGTGATGCAAGGTTGTCTTGACAACAATAAAATATCATCTTCTCCTAATAGGTTTGGAATATAACAACATTCCAAACAAAATTAGTGAAGCAAAGATTTGCCCACCATTGCCCACCACACAACTATACTGACCTCATCATCAAAA
>JAQFYB010007703.1:0-10521 GCA_034694085.1 Pogonognathellus longicornis
ATTTTGATTTGGCAATGTATCTTTGAAAATATTAATTTAATAAATTAAAATTTGCTATTGAAAATACAATTAGCCAGTTTAATTAGCCATGGGACAATTATTAAGGACTTTTTTTCTCAAATTAATGCTTGAAAATATAATTAGCCATGGCGTACTATTACGTGAACTACGGTATATTGAATTCGCACTTTGACGAAAAAAATTTCCTCCTTTTTAGGGGCCGTATCACAATTTGCACTGCATTCATTTTATAATTTACTGCAGAAAGGCTCAAATATCTAGTGTAAAACCCGGAAAAAATCATTTCCCCTTACTCAGCATCCCCAGGCGAGTGCCTGTGTTGCCTGTGCCTATGACCGACCCTGGGTCTCCTAGTACCACCGATTTCCAAAATTAAATACATACAACACTTGAAACTTGGAAATCGCTTTGTCACGTTCGTGAAGAAAATGTTAAAAAACTACGCATCTGCAGCAATCACTTCGGAAGAAATGATTAAGAAAGATGACGAAAGTACAGTGGACACGGAAGAAGGCCATACGCTGGCTTAATTCTATTTTCAGACAACTAAAATTTCGATATTATAAAAATCGGACAACTCAATTTCTCATATTATAAAAATCGTACAACTCAATTTCCCATATTATAAAAATCGGACAACTCAATTTCCCATATTATAAAAATACGACAACTCGATTCCAATATTATAACAGACAACTTAACATACAGGACATGTAGGAATTAACATTAATACTTTAAATCATTTCTATAACGTAGATTTTTTTTTAATTCCCCCCACCAACCCCCCACTGACCCCCGGCTTTCCGACCCATAGTGGTATACTCATATAGTGTTAATAGAGTAGTAGATAAAAGTATAGTCCAGTCTGGGAAAAGTGCACACACGAACAGACACACAGACAGACAGATCATTTCTAATAGTAGCTGACGCTACTAATAAATACAGAATGCTTGGTTCTCTTTCGCACCATACTGCACAGATTATTTTTTCCTTACCCTATTACTATTATACAATCCCAGACAGTCAAGGTTTGTGTATTGAAGGATGTATGTATTCACAAATTAATATTTATATTTTGTTTACATTCCATTTATTGTAGCATTATTTTGTATAATTTCCGCCTTATATACTACATAGTTATCGTAATGCTCTTTGCACAAAGGATTTAATCAATTTATCATCAGACAGTCCGGCATCAAGGTTGCTTAAAACGCAGCAGTGAAAATCTGATTAGTTCATCAAGTTTGAAATTAAAAAGAGTAAAGCGCTAGTCCAACCAACAGTTTACAAAAATTACACTTTTTTCATTACTCATCATGCCAGGAAATGAACGCGATTATTGGACATAAAATGACAAATGTATTACCAATTCATCTACATGGAAGCGATATTAATATCAAGTACAAAAAACGATACCTACATAAATTGTTCGGGTGCGCACGAATCTATTTTTAATTTTTTCACATTTACGGCATGTAGTACAAGTTTTATGAATATTGTTTCCGCATTGTCTTGAGTTTCTCTGCACTTCGTAGAATTAGAACTATATTATGTGGTTTAATTTTATCACGCAGCTTTCTTAGGAAAAGATACAGTTTACTTGCACTAGGCTGAAAAAGTTAATTACACATCCAATTAAATAGATAAATCGTAGATAAATCACATATTAACATTAATTATAAATCTGTAAATTATATTTATTTATTACATGACGTGACACGTGACATGACTCGACTCAACAACATGAATAGACGCAGAGTCAATCCGTTTACAAAATTTGTGACAGCCTTATTACAAATACAAGCTTCGAATATTATGCTTTATATTGGTAATGTACATAAAGGTCAAATCTTAGCACTGTGCAGTAAATTTGTTTTAATGAAACAATCCTTAAACCATATCGCTAACAACAGTTAATTTGCAGGGTTGAGGTAGTAGAGTTATAAAATGCTAGAGATCGAACCATTTCATTTATTTAACAATTTTTCATTTCATTTTGGAAAGGTTTCATTTCATTTTGGAAGGGTTTCATTTCATTTTGGAAGGGTTTCATTTCATTTTGGAAGGGTTTCATTTCATTTTGGAAGGGTTTCATTTGATTTGGGAAGGGTTTCATTTCATTTTGGAAGGGTTTCATTTGATTTTGGAAGGGTTTCATTTGATTTTGGAAGGGTTTCATTTGATTTTGGAAGGGTTTCATTTCATTTTGGAAGAGTTTCATTTGATTTGGGAAGGGTTTCATTTCATTTTGGAAGGGTTTCATTTCATTTTGGAAGGGTTTCATTTGATTTAGGAAGGGTTTCATTTCATTTTGGAAGGGTTTCATTTGATTTGGGTAGGGTTTCATTTCATTATGGAAGGGTTTCTTTTCATTTTGGAAGGGTTTCATTTGATTTGGGAAGGGTTTCATTTCATTTTCATTTTATTTCATTTTTGAAATTTTTACCTAAATGTTAGCAAATTATTTTACCCTTTACGCCAATTTGGATCAAAAGCAATGCAAATTACGAAATGTAACTATTTAGTAGACCAAAAGTGAAAATTCTTCAACTTATATTTTTCAGACTTATTTATTAACCCTTGTGCAGCTGACAAGTTTTTTTATTATGCTGTTGATTGTATTTGTATTGTTATATAGATTATTTCTTAGCACTGCACTTGCGGTGTAAAATAAATGAAAATGCATTTTTAGAAGCATTTTTCATTTCATTTTCACAAATAATCATTTCATTTAAATGGCAAAAAATAAAATGAAATGGTTCGACCTCTATAAAATGCAGTTTAATATCGCTGTTCCTAGGTTGTAATAAAACGAATGATGCAAAAACTTTACTAATAATTATTACAATTGAAATACATTAAGGTAAACAATCCATTTTGATACATGAGAATTAAAACACTGATTAAAACACGAATATTATTATAATTACGATTTATTCCTTATGGGTGGACTGCTTTTAATACCATGTGTAAAACGGCTGATGTCTTGGAGTGCACGGTCCCATCAAACCGCTGCTAGGATAAGCAGCAGAATTTAACGATGAAGACATTCCCGAACGATTCCCAAGCGAACCCCAATGCGACTCGTCTTGAATGCCATGGTGAGATTGAACTGGGCCACCACCCATCTGAAATTACAAACAAATGTAAATATTTGGCATAAAATAATTTGTAACGTGCAAATCTTGGTGTCATTGCTAAATCAATAAATGCAGGAAGTTACACAATAACATCATGGACATTGTAGAAGCAATTAAATAATGGAATTGGTAGTCAATATAATGGAGGTCGTATGCAGGATCTTTACTCCTTAAATTTAAATACATAACCTAATTGAAAATGTGATTTATAGAAATTAAATTCATAATCTCTGAAATTAAAGCGTCAAATTAAATAAACCGTCATTGCTCTTTTTCTTTTATTAATCTGCATTTCTATTAAATGAGTTGTATTGTTAAAACTAGTTAAAATCTTTTAATACTTCTTACTCAAACTGAAAACATTTTAATAACTGCACTGATTTATATACAACTTGTTGACTAGATTTCTCCAACACCAGACATACATGATTTTGAATAAGCTTGTCTGACATAATTCCTGAAAATAAAGATAATTCTCCTTGCTATGGAAGTTGTAGTATATTCGAATATTCGTTATATAATATTGATATTAGTTACAAATTACAATATTATCTGCGTTGTACAAGATATTGTTTGTTCAGTTTGTTGTTGGAAAGTTTGCATATGAATGGAAGAGATTTGGAGGGTACAAGTGGTGATAGTAACTATGTAAGCAAATTGAGAGTAAATGAAATGAAGATGATTTAACATTCATTCATTGCATAATGTAAAGACAAACTCAAATGTGAGTGTATCTCGTTCATGTCTGCTTGTAATTCGTAATTGTGTGAATGAATGAGAGTGTATGAATGAAAATGCATTGTAAATTGTAATGATGTTTGAAAGACAATTCCACGTATAATTTTACAACAGTCAGCAGTCGTCCTCCGGTAACAAAGTTTTAGACAGAGACGAGGACATGACACTGGGAACAAATGGAACAATGAATGAAGGAATGAAACAGCATTGCTTATAGTGAAGTATACACATGTACTGCAACACACATTTTCAAACATCATTCAATCAATCTTTGATTCAACAAAATGGCGACGCAGTTATTTCTTCCCAGCATTTCTCATACTCTATTACTTGTATCTACACATATTGTAATGCTATTCTATAGCTGATACATTTGAGTATGTGAGATACATTTGACAATAGTATAGTGGCGTAACATGTCTAGTTGCGTGGAGTTTGAATGACATTTGTTTTGGAGTAAAAGAGACAGTGTGATTGTTGTGGATGGAAGGGGCTTGTTGTGAGTCGTGTGTTACCTGTGGAGCAATGAGGGAGGACGTGGAGGAAGAGTAGGGAGAGCCGATTAGAGAATTTCCCAAGGCTGCTGCATAAGATGCGGCGGAGGACGAAGAGTTGATGGTGTTTGTGCTGGAGGAGCTGGAAGAGACTCCACAGACCAATCCAGGTGACGACATGGACACAGAACCACAATTTCCACCGGAAGTCACTGAGGACATTGCCATGGAGCCCATGGAAGGCATACTCAGAGACATCGAAGACATTGAGCTGGCCGCAGCTGAGACGCCAAGGGCTGCTTGTGGAGACGACATTCCTGTTGACATTGACTGCGTGTGAGAGCCGTGGTAAAATGACGAACTCCCGTCCCCTCCAGAGTCTGAACAATCAATCAAATACCCAATTTTAGAAATACGATTCACTGTTATTCATTATCAGTGTATCACATTATAATACTATTTTTATTTATTTATTAATAATAACAATTTCCTCCCAGGAGGTTATTACATTGTTATGTTAGAAATATTACTTGCATTTGGTTTAGATAATTCATCAGGTTTAAATATTGCATTAGATTTAGTAATTTAGGTATACCTAGATAAATATATGTATCTACAATAAGTAGCTATCATTATTGTTGTTCCAACCCCAGACTCGTCTGTCAAATTCACTTAAAGTCTGAATGTGAGGATTCGACATGCTTAATTATCTCACATTGTCCACATTGTAGTATGCAGTCTTTTGATGCACTTTCCACAATTGTTGCCAATACTTTTTAATTGTATCGAGAAAATAATTTCAAATCGCCCATTAAATGCAATTAAGGACGGGTGGAACTGTTATACCATTTTGGGGCAATGTAGCAACAGAGGATGCGGATGTCAAATATGGCTGTGAATTTACTTTTAGTCTATACTTAATGTATTTCTGGCGGAACAATTGTTAAATTTTTCATTTACCGATACAAGTAGAGCTTTCGTAAGATTTCTGAAGCTTTATATATAAAACGCAGTTATAAAAAGTTAGGTAGGTAAAGGTGCCTTAGTTAGGTAGTTTGCAATACATCTTTTTGCAAGCTATATAATTCTTTGAACAAGCTAAAGCATACGATGTATAAGTTCAAACAGACGAAACAAGAGACGATTCTTTTATAAAATGGGAAGCGTTACAAAAAATACAAGGCCAAATCAAAAACACTCGTCAACTGCAGCATTTAACAAAAGAAGAAAAATAGTTGCTATATACACTGTACAATTTTACGAGTCAGTAGTTCCATACAATGTTATTTGAGTTTCACTATTTGGAAAATACAGCGATGCGTTGCAAGACCAATTGCAAGTTAGGTATTTGAGTAAGTATTAGTTGTTAGTGCTAAACGAAACAGTATCCTTTATTGTCTGCTGCAAATAATGACTATTGTCATTATTATGTGGCTATTAGAATTACATTCGCCAGAGTTTATGTTACGTATTTATCCGAACTAAGGATTCACACAGTTTCATATGAAATACGGAATGACTAAATAGTTGTGAAACAAAAGAAGAGACATACATTTGTCAAAAACTATGTGTGTCAAGTAGAAAATTGAATTCATAAACTAACTCTTTTATAGATTCACTGAAAATTGAACTAATTGTTTTTGTAGACAACTTACACATAATTGGGCAAACGTAGGTAACTATATATAAACTCATATCGCTGTAAGTGCCTGCAATGCTTTTAAACTTCTCATGAAAACGCATAGAGTCGACAAAATGTCAGAAAATGTTCAGTTATTCACTGAACCGAGAGGAACAAATGAGGGAAAGTGTAAAAAAGGTGACAAAAGAAGGTGTGGCGGACTAACAAAGTTGCAGAACAGCCAGCGGACGGGGCAAGGAAACTTTTCAGTCAAAGTCTACAAAAATAAACCACAACGAGCGGTACACATAATCAGTACAAACGCAGTATAACGTACAGATCGAATTTAGATTGATCAATATTCAGACACAATAGTTCAATAGTTCAAATTTATTTCATGTGTACGTTAACAATCAGAATAGTATCTGTTTTTCAATTACATACACCGGGAACATGCTACAGTGTTGTCGATGATCCACTCCCAATACAAGCACAATACACTCAGACATTTCGTAAGCTGAAAGCGTAAAATAAGCTTAGCGTTAATTATAAACCTAATTGGATATAATTACTGGCAAACAGACCACGCATTTTTATAAATTGTCTAAAAGACTTATGGATTACCTATGCAATAATAAAATAGCTCAGTTATTTGTATATCAACAGTGTTATCATGAATGTAGTGTGGGTGTTTAAGGGCGTCATGTCATAATATTATATTTTATGCAACACATTGTATGATTATGTGCATTCATGAAAGAAAGGCTTACTTTGCGCTGTGGCGGCAAAATGGGGTTCTGTAAGAGTGTGATGATGAGAATGGGGATGGTGGGACAGAACTCCGTATGAGGATGAAGGTGTGGGATAAATAGGGAGACCCATTGCCATACTTCCATTTCCGTACGTCCCTCCGCCGCTTGTCTCCTGCTTCCGCTTTCGAGCTCTTCTATTGCTGAACCAAACCTGCTCAAACCAAATTAATTCCCAATTTACTAATCAAATTTTAATGTACAGTCAATATAAATGTAAAATGTCTAAACTTTCATAATATTTAAATAACAGTATTCTACAGTGCAGTGGTTTTTATTATTTTTGTAATGCATAGTGCAGAGATATACTTACTGATAATCATAGGGAGGATATTTGTTTGGACTAAAAAACCGAAATAAGTATTTAATAATGTATTATAAATTACTCTTGGGCTTAAACACATGGACGAAAAATAGGTATATTTTTGTAAAATGTAAATATATACTTTAGGCTTACATAGTAAAAGTATGTACTATTAAGTAAAACTATGCACGAAGAAAACTTTTGTGTATGGGTTTTCTATGTCCTGAATCTCCAGAAACACAAAGCATGTACAGACTCGTAGAATCAAAATTAAAAATCCACAGATAAATACATATTATCCTCTTTCTGGTAATACATAGTTTTATTAAAATCGATTATAAATATTGAGTAATACTGTTGGGTTTATTAGGGATATTACCAATATTATTATCGTTAAATGAAAATTAGATGGTCATTAATTCTGTAATTATTACAAAATTATTTTCAATTATTTTGAAAGAATTGATGATGATACTGATGATATACGTAGGTATATTATATACGTAATATTGAAATCAAATCTATGCTCCCATTGATATAAAATTTAAATTGGTGAGATCGGAAATTTGGGATTTTTGGACTGATGATGGAATGGAAAGAAAATCGGGAAAGAGTGAACTTTAAGTAACTCACTAGAGAAATAGAGGGGAAGCCATTGAAACAATAAATTTGAAGAAAATTAGAGAAATATAGTGAAAATTTTTATTTTCGAATTGATTTTTTGCCCTTTTAGTTCAAAAAAACCTATTTTTTCCTGGTCTTTTTTTTTGGGGGGGGGGCAATTGTCCCCGGGCTACGCCAGTGCTACCAATAATAAGTAATAGAGTTACAGATGAGTAGATAACACTTTTTTGTGAGGCGGTGTTCTGTGTAATGCGTATGTGAGAGATAATAATGGGAAGCGTTATTAATTGAGTCTGTCAGTTTGTTGGAGTGAATTGTTGGTCTTGATTAAAATCAATTTCAGACGGAGTAACTCAGTAGCTTATTTACGCTCTGAGGAAATTCGCCTTTAATTTAACTGCTCATATCTGTATTGTTTATTTATATACACTCATCATTAAAATGTTAACGATAAATCTAATTTTCACTCTTAGTTATTATTGCCTGTTCTCAATATTATTAAGACTGCATTCATCCAAGTCTTTTGTTTGTCTCAACACACTACTATTTATGGCTCAGACAAAATCAACATAAAAGGCAGTCACAATGAATGATAATAGAACCACTGTACGTGAGCAGAGCACACACTTTTGTGCTCTGCTTCCATTCTGTTACCAAAGCATTCTTTTTTCCGAAACTAGTTTTGGATAGACAACAGAAACTCTGTTGCAAAATCTGTTTGAAAGTCACTTATACAAATTTTACAACTTAGTTAGTTTTTTATTTTCATTTTGACTGGAATGAAAACGTAATAAATCAAAATAATAATGGCAGAAAATTTACACACTAAAATTTCAGCAATAATGTGAGAGAATTTACGACGAATTGATTTAGAGAAATGTTTAGTTGGTAGTAGGAGGTTGAATACAGAAGAAGAGAGTCTATCATACGATGTTGAGTTTGGAAACTGGACTGCACATGCTCATGCATGGTTAGTAATTGTGTTTTTCAAGATGAGTCATTACTAATGCATTGTATGCAGTCAATTATATTTATTACCCGGGAGCGCAAGTACTAAGAGTGGGTTTTTTGCCGTTGCCCTCGTTTCTTTAGAAATTGAAAATAATTGTTGGTTGCAATTTAGGCCATTCGATTAGCTCATTCACTCACACTTACACTTTACACTTACACTTTGTTCTGCATTCTGTCCGTCGTCGTTGTTCTCATCCTCATGAAGTCATGAACAACTACATTCAATTCATGTAGATGTAACTATGTAATGCGACCACGGATAATACAAGATCAGTGTGTCTACTACAATCTGTAATAATACCCCTGCACTATTTTATTATGTAGATATAGTGGTTATGTCTACATGCTTTATATTTTACAGGTATAGAATGTACGTGCAACTCGAAGAGATATATTTTATACGTTCAAAGTTAAGAAGAATACCAACACAGCTTTTCTCGTAGTTGTAAAGCTTTGAGTTAATTTGGGCAGTTAGTTATTTGCTGTCGCTCTCATGAGAGATGACTCACAATGGAAAACAACACTCAAAATGAAAAGAGTCATTTGTTGCATCAGGCAACAAATAATGGATGGTTTGGTTTAGTTCGATCTATGACTGTATTTTCTATGCCCACACTCTCTCTACTACTAGTTTCTACACCAGAAAGGACGGGATACTCATTAAAAAGAAAACAATGACTTGCGATAATCTTGATGTGTTACACAGTCAAGTCAATATGACAACAATATAGCTACTCACAATATAAAACTCTATGTAATATCTATATAGATGCAACCAAAGCTAAAATAATAGCTCTGCTATAATAATGTTAATATATACTAAACTAAATTTGAATGCACAAAATGAAACTCAAGTCCTATACAACAGAAAGACACAAGTATACAATATAGGTATACAAAATTAAATGGGCTGAAGGTAGTGCAGTATTCCTTACCAATAATCTCAGGTTGCCTTTCTATAAAAACGTATAATAGTATCTATGCTCTCAGAACAACTACCAGAAAACTGTCGCATCCTATATTTGTATCTCGTCTTTCCATCTCTACTTATAACCCGTATGTTACGATCTACGTATTTCTTCATAATAATGTAAGATGCGGCCGGAAGCATGAGACAGTAAACAGGAAAAGTCAAAGTACGAACTACACCATCAGTCCATCTCCTTGCTATGCCTATCGTACTAATCCTCAGCTTCTTCAGTTGAAAACGCCGAAAAGCATCTTTCTTAATTATTAACGTAGTCTGCTAAGAAGTATTCTATAGCGTGATCAGTTTTCAGGTACCATAGTAGGGATAATACATGGGCTGGATAAAGCCTTAGTTAGAACTGTCTCAAAAAGTTCACAGGTCATTTGAAATAAACCACTATGCATTTCTTGTAGAGAATCGTTTTGCTCATTTAATGAGCAATGACACAATGTGGTTGCGCACATTATGTGTGCTTAAAGCGTTTTGGCAAAAAACCTGTATGTTCTGTGAATAATTAATTTAGTAGATAAAAGCAATATTTACAAGAAATGAAAACTCACTTAAAGGCCCATGTATTATCCCTACGGTACACTGAAAACTGATCACGTTGCATGTATTACTGCACAACACCAAGTGCAGTGAAAATTAATATTATATAGCACAGTATTCGTCGTTCGGTCTGTCGATCTGTGACATTCCTTCCTTTCCCAGAGCTGGGAACGTGCCTTTCTTTACAGCTTTCCTTTCCTTTACCTAACACACAACAACCTCAATCCGTCCTCTCAGTAT
>JAQFYB010007704.1:0-10521 GCA_034694085.1 Pogonognathellus longicornis
CGCCCCCTTCGGGGGCGGAGCCAAAAAATCTCGATTTCCCGGAAAACCTAGTTGCCAGGTTTCCGATTTTTTTCCATACCTGCTTTTGAGAAAGCAAAAACGTGGATGCGTGACTTTCTCCGTGTCCACTATCTTACGCAGGTGGCATTGTTCCTTTATCTTTGACGATGGAAAGGCTCTACCTACATATACAGGACAGTTCAATTTCAGACTTCACGTGCTGATAGTAAAGTGAACCTTTCCAGCATTCCCATTACATTTCTTTGCTTCATCTCTCATCCAGGGTGACAAACAAGGGTCACGCAGTTGACAGGAATGAGGACAGCAGCATTATAAAAAAGATTACAAACTTCCACTCTGCTAAAAGAGCAACAGCACTAATATTTTACCAGCACTGCTTATACTTATATATGTACATTTGCATTGCATACAAAAGTCCGTCACAGTCTGCCCTGATACATTCCATGATTGTCACTGACATAGCCTTGGATTCCTTAAATTGTATGTTGTGTCACATTTTCACATCTTAGTATGTATCTACTTTTTGTAGCAACTTTTTATTTTCTGCAAGAAAAAATTCCAACCTCTGACCTTAGGCATATTAAATGTTTAGTGCCACTAGACAGAATACATCTAGGTATCTCTATAATGTAGGCAACTGCATTACTTGAGATGATGTTTAGCAAATCTTCATTTCCAGCCTGCATGTTAAATGTTAATATATATGATGTGTACATCAGCCCGCAATCTCCAATAACTAAATTGGAATGTTGACTTCAACCAGAACAGTTGTGGTTAGGTTTGCGGTGCAATGCATGTAGGTATACACATAGGACACATAATTTATATGTTGCTGCACTGGAGCGTGTATCATTTCGTGGAACATAGCTCAACTGTAATATAAATAGTGTATTATTGAGTTGATTATTATATATAGGCACAGTAAGTGTGAAACTAGTTATATCGGCAAGAACAATGTAGACTAACTCGAGAAATTTTCACTCGCAGCGGATGTTTAATATTTGTTTATTATGCTTCAAGGATTCCGACTTACAAATAATATGTTTTTGGAAATAACTTGGTATTTAATGTACTAATATAATATACAAAACACCATCTACTACAGATGGATCATCATCTAGATATACTTAGGTGATCTCTACAGTAGTATTCCAATCTTATTGCATTGACACTTGTGTAATATTTGCATGTTTGTGTACTACATGGTGTTTCATCATCGTTGTGTTTATCACAGATCCGGATCAAATAAGTAATAGGAAATTAAAATCCATCAAGATATGAATGTTGCTGGAGATGTAATGCGTTGGTTGTGGTGATATGCAATTCTGTGGTATTATTTAGGTATTTTCTCTACACTGACTCATTCGAGTTTATTAGTCCATGAGCTTTATTATCCATCCACATGCACCACATGAATCACATCAAATAGCAAAACCTAAAATAATAATAAATAAATGCTATGCCTCTGGCACGTAACTAATCTCCAGAATATTTCTTCCTGGGTATACATATAGAAATAAATATATCGACGAGGTATTGCAAGTAGTGTTTATATCCTCACTAACTAATAAATGATAATTAAAAGCAGTCATCCAATTCCAAATTATGAACATTGTGTGACTCTCTGCTACCATACCCAGTCAAACGCATTTTCCACTTTAGTGATTGCATTCAAAATTATTTCAACTGGTGAAACTGATGATATGATAATAAAGGTGGATGAGAATGATGCAAGGGTAATGATGAGATGCTTCTGAGCCACAGCACCAATACAACCAATTTTGAATTGACAATAAGGGCGAAGATGAAATCCCAGATTCCTTTAATAGAAACTGCGCATTAAATATAATCAAGCAAAGCACATTTAACGTTTATTGTTCTTTCTCCTTTTGTTCAGTTTACAGATTTGATACTAAAGCAAAAGCTTTACCTTATAATCTATAACAACATAATAATAATAATAATAATAATAATAATAATAATAATAATAATAAATCTACACATAATGTAATATGCAGATTAATGTATATTAGTAAATGCAAAATCCATTTTTCGTTACATCTGTCTGTCTGTATATAGATACATGATACAATACAATACAGTTAACCTTAAAAATTGCACACAGATGCTTGTAAATTTTTGTTTTCTGTGTGTGTATGTGTGTGTTGGTGTGGAGTATGGTACAACATAATATTATATGAAGTTACATGTTTGACTGATTCTGAACCATATAATAGAATGTAATGTAGGCAACATTAATTAAAATCACAGTGAATGGCATTACGTTTACATGATGATGATGATATTTTTCAAATATTTTAGACAATAAGTAAAACCGTGCTAATAATGACAACATGTGACAATGACCATGAAACCATGAACATGACCATGACATCATAGCATCCTTTACATTTCATACTACTTATTTCACTATGCATAAATACAATTAATTCTTAAACAGAAAAAGTGTAACAATTTCGTATACACAACAAAACAATTTCTGGAAATCATTCGCTTTCTTTTGAATCAATTGAATTAGATTACATTTTAACACTTCAATGATTAGGTATAATATTTGATTCTTCTTGTATGTATTTACGTTTACGTTAGTTCGGTATATGTATGTATATCGTTAGAATACAATTTTATTACTACTTATTTGTTGTATAGTATGTAATAACATTTAATTATTATTAATTACCTTGTTCGATAGATTTAAATATGCTTTACTCAAGCTATTTATTTGTATACATCAATAATATTTGGCTTATGGCTTGGCTTGCTCTGGATGTGACTTGTCTCACACTGATTTCTCAATATATTATGATTATTGTATAGTAACTATTATACACTAGAACTACGTACTAATTACACTTATTAGTATTATGATATTTAAATATAAGTATGTATTTCAGTGCTAATAATAAAATGGATTAAAAACCAAAGAGAAAGTCAGAGGTAGAAACACAGAGTTAAAAAAAAATTGTAAATAAATGTGTAAACATTTGAAATGTATGTAGTTACATAACACATTAGTTTTGTAGTAAATGTAATAGAATCATCTGCATGAATGATAATAGTAATATGAAAAACCACGGTAGACAAAAACAAATACATTTCCGTTTTGACATGCATAAGACTAGTGTATTGCAACAAAAGCATTTGGATATACCTTCTAATAATATACTAAAAGTACAACATTGCTGTAGCATAATATAAGTACAGTAGTAGCACATACCGATATAACTACAAAGTATTTTGACTACCACAGTGTTACAAAGTACAGAGACAGAAAACATGGAGATATTTGTTACACAAAAAATGTGAATAAAAACGTGTAAATGGGCACACGTATATATTGCAGTAATAATATGCATACAGTTACTTACACATAACTTAAAAATATGGAATCATAAAAGCATCATCATAGTTGTATCTGTTTAAGTTTAAATACAAAGAGAACAAAAGTGACAAAGAACTCATAATATAAAAATTACTATTGCTACTTTTACACAGTACTAGCTCTTGCGTATGTATTTATGGTTACTTAATATTGTAAATTATTATTATCCTTGTTTGTTCCATAATGTACACTTTCTACGGACAGTAACAACAGCATTAATAACATCAACAGCCAACGAACGAAGAGTAAAAACAACAACACGGATTCTTCTATTCTAGTACTACATGTAGTAAGTAAGCTTCTACGATAAGGAGGAATGTGTATGTATATACATACACATTCATACACATACATGTCCTTTACATATATTTTCCGCATTTATAACTATTTCTTCATCTACGTTACACACTAGAGTACACACACAGTCTAGTCAAAGAATAATAGTATGGATAGTATGTGGTACAAGTACATTATTAGTATTTCCTATGTACTGTAGGTACTGTACCATACACCTACTACTTATGTATAGTTGGATAATATTTATTATGATATTTATTGTAGTATGTATGTAGTTTAACAGCCAAAGGGTGTGTTGTATATGTATACGGTATAAGTACACGGATATGGAAAGTAGAGCTATAAAGATTTACGATGATATTTCGCTTCGAATTTATTTAGAAGGAATAATATTTAGACGACCACCCATAGCATAGCAGATATATTCTCACCATGATGTCCTTACTACAATTTATTTATTTTTTGTCTAAACTTGAAAAGCAGAATGTTTCTTTGTAGTTATTCCATTGCACCCACCCGAACATATGGTTGACTGGAGAAAAGAGAGACAGAGAAAGTGGAAATGGGCCAAAGAAAGACTACTTCACATGGAAAACAGTCAACTGGAATTGAGAATGTAGTTTGAGAATACAGCTATGGACCACACAGTAATATTTATAATAGTCGTATTGTATTGTACGAGAGTGAATGTACGTAAGTCGGTATGTGTTTGTGGGTTCAGAAGTTCGTGGTCCTCGGGATGCTTTGGTTTTGGTAACAATACTTACTCTGCACTCTCTTTACAAACTATGCTATTTTATCAGTACGTTTTCTAAGGTAGGCTTTACTTTAGAGATATTTTTACTTTTACTTTAGTGTAAAGATGTATTTTTATTGTGTGTATCCTATTACATTTACTATATGATAGTCTAATGCTTTCTACTAGGTACCTTTACTGGTATAGTATATGGTAGTATATGTTTTATGTGTTGAACCTTGAATGTTCCAGAGTACAAGTCTGTTTTTGTATGTAGTAATGTATTAAAGAGGCTACATTACAATGGAGGAGTATCTGTAGAAGAGTGTTGTATGGAGTGGTGGTGAGTGTATTGTATACGAAGATGAGTCAAGAGAGATAGATAGAAGTATTACAAATACAGTGGCTAGAAGTCTCCGATAGCCTCACGAGGGGCTTTTCTTTTTTTGGTACATGTTCATGGAGCGACGACTATTGCACGGGAGTTTCAGCTCTTTCGGGAGCTTCAGGAGCATCGGACGAAGAAACACGCTTGAAACCAGGGCAATAGTGTTTCTTGTGAGCAACGAAGCTATCTATGAATTTGAAGTAAATGCCACAGGGTTTGCAATATTTCTCTGCACAAGACTTCTCTTTCTGGAGAGTTGTGAGAGAGCCGAGATCTTCGTCAGACGACGAGCGACTAGAGCATTTCCTCGTCTCGTTACTTTCAGTTTCGTTCCCACTGTGACTTTCACCGCCGTTTCCTGTTCCTCCGATCCCATTTACATTAACTGCGGCTCCTGAATTCTTATTATTTGCTCTAGTCACAGGGCTACCACCATTATTAGTAATATTTCCATTCTTGGCGGAGCTGCTATTCGTATCTGGAGCTGGTAATGAGTTTCGCTCTAAAACTGGGGTAGAGTTCAGCTCAGCAGAGGATGAAGAATGAGACGAAGAATCACTGTGATTATGTTGATGATAAAGATGATGCTGAGGATTAACAGCTGCAGACGCTGCAGCCTTTGCACTACTCAAACTGATGCTTACAGAAGAAATGAAATCCGTGGAGCATTTGGAGTTTGAATTAGAGTCCCGGGAGTCAGCTCCATTTGATTCTTCCGGTGGACTTCTCAAGCCCGTTGTTGTTATTATTGGTGGGGTTGTAGTCGCAAGAGCAGCAGCCGTGACAATTTCATCTGCAGACTCCTCGGATATTTTATGAACCAATTTCATATGTCGTACAACGTTTCCTTTGTAAGATGAACTGTAGTTACACAAGTGACAAAAGTGGAGTCTATTGTTATTTTCAACTTTGTCACCTACATTGCTTGCTGTTACTCCCAGGTTCTTTAAATCGGACATTTCCGCCGGAGAAAGTGGCCCAGACGATGACGCTGTGGAGCCTTTGCCCGAACGAGGAGAATGATTTAAACGCTCAGGCTCCTTTTCCAGCTCAGCTCTGTTTGGAGAGACATTCAAATGATTTCGCTCGGGAGAAGGGACAGTTAGAGTTACTTGAGCTGTTGCCGATCCCGTTGCTCTGGTCGGTGTAGATGGCACAGTATTTTGTTCCAGGTCATTGGATGTGATACATGTTATGTATTCTCCCTCTTGAAGATCCGAGACGCGCTTATCAAAATGCATTCTGATATGCGTTCTCATGCCTCTTAAAGTATTGCCTCGGTAGCCACACAGGAGGCATTTAAAAGCTCGAATTCCGATCCCAGAGTGAGTCTCTAAGTGTTTTTGAGCAGCGCTGACTGTCGGACTGTGTACCTCACAACATGGGCATTTCAAGCCTATTCCTCCTCCTGTCGAAGCTCCAGTTCCAGAAACTGAGCTTCCAGAGCTAGGGCCATTAGCTCCGTTGCATACGCGACTATGCGAATTCATCTGATCTTCTGGGATGGATAATTTACATTTTCCGCATTTGAAGAAACCTTTTGTGTTGCTATTGTTATTAGTTTTTCCATCCATGACTGTTTTAGCACCAGTTTCGCCGCAGCTGTTATTGTTGTTCTCGTAGTTGGTTGTTAGGCGTTTAGTACAATAAAAAGCCTGATGAGTTTGCAGGTTATCCAAGGTACTATATTTAACTCCACATTGGAGACAAGGATACTGACCACTACCACCGCCCATTCCACTTTTCTCTTTAGAATGTGTAACTTCTTTCCCAACTTTTGGACTGGAAGCAGGCGAGACTGACAACGGTGTCGTAATAGCCACAGGGGATTTTGATTTGGATTTTGATGTGTTCACAGCGAGTGGATCGATGGGAATCACGATTTCAATGGAAGAGTCTGGTGATTTTCTCTGTAAATTGGAACTGCTTTGAGAGCGTGTAGATGCACTAGAGCCTGATGACTTTTTATTTAGAGCCATGGGAGTAGGTCCTGACAATGGACTCAAAGACTCCTCCACATCAGCAATACTCCTAGCAGGAGATGAACAAGATGACATTCTCGACTGAGTCTCTTTTCCTCCATGAAGACTTTCCCGTGATGATGACTTCAAATTAGCAGCTATGGAGCCCCCAACGGTCGTGTTGGTTGCTCTCGCTGCGCAATAATGTTCCTTGTGAGCCAAATAATTTTCATATTTGTAGAAAACAATGTCACATTCGTGGCATTTAGAAACTCCTCTTTTAGCTGGAACCTGTTGTTGCTGCTGGTTTTGTTGCTGCTGTTGCTGCTGCTGAGCTAGACTTTGTTGTTGTTGCTGTAATGTATGTTGTAATGTAGCGAGATAAGTTGGCTCAAGGAATCTCATTGCTAGCTCGGGTGTGAGTCCAGAAAACATATTAGCAGAAGGAAAGTTTAGATTGAGACCAAGTGGAGAACCAGCAGCAGATCGAGAGTTGAGTAAAACTTGTGGATTAAGTTTGGCCAAGCTCTCATTTAGTTCCGGTGGATTTGACATCAGCAATTCTGCTAAACTCTGGCTGGTAGCACTCGTTAGAATGGCTCCACCGGGAAGCTGAGTTGCAATTGGACTCATTTTTCCTCCGCTGATGCTTCCACTTCCTCCTCCTCCTCTTAATTTGCTCATTTCCAGTACAGAGTAATCAACACCTTTCTTGCAGTTGGCTGCAACATTGCTATTTACATTTGCATTCATCATCATCATCATCATTGCGTTCTTGTTATTAACTTGGAGGTTGATTCCATGAGGTGGACTGCTATCATCACGTTCCCGGCTCGATGGCGAGCCTCTGCTTAGAATTCCATTCATTTTTGGTTCACATAAAGCTGGTGGTGTGGAGCATGAACTGCTGATAGAAGTTGATGAAGGTCGTGGAGTTCTTTTCCCACCGCTTCCGCTTCCACTTCCCACAGACAGACGTTCTGAAGGACTGCTCAGTTCTCGATCTCTGTGGAAATCCGCCAAGTGTGCCAGTGATGGCGTAGTTCCGTTGCTATTGCCGCCTCCGGGAATTTGACCATGACCGCTGCTACTTCTGCTAAGAGCAACTTCCCGATTTTCTTTTTCTTCATCAGCACTAATCCTCTCTTTTTTAGGCTGGATGCTTCTAAGAGTGAGATCAATTGCCGGCATACTTTCATCGCACATGCCACCGTCTGTATAAGTTTCTCCATCTGCATCCGCCTCGAGATCTCCATCTGTGTCTCCCATTTCATCATTTTCTTTGGATATGGCCGATACAGATGACCGGGTAATGGCGTTTCTACTAGCACCTCCGTTATTAGCAGAGCTGTGTCGGCGATGTTGCTGATGACTTTTTCCGACACTGGGCTCGCTGTGTGTTGACTCGGTACTGTTAGAAGCATTACGAGGGACAGAGCACATTTTTCTTATGACGTCTTTGGGATCGTTGAATACGGAATGGGATTGACTATTTGGTGAGAGACTATTGCTGTTCGCATTGACATTATTGGAGGTTGAGGCTAAGCTATTTGAATTGTTTCCTGAAGCTGAGAAGTTGTGCATGAAGTGTGGTATTCCTCCTCCGATTGATTGAGACGGAGAAGGTGATGGCGGTGGCATGGGCATTGGCATGACTGTTGCAGGGAGTCCGTGCACACTCCCATTCGGTGAGACAACTAGAGCATTTTGAGATGGGAGAACGTTTCCGGGTAGAATACTGGCCCCTTGAATAAAACAGTATGGCACAATAATAACGGGATTTGTGGGTAAAATGACAAACGGTTGTGGCGGCATTGGTCCAGGAGTTGAAATTGGACTTCCTTCCGGTGGCAAAGGAGAGCCGGATGTTTTCCTAATAGGAGTCACTGTGATTCCTCCACCGATTTCTACTCCTTGTTGCTTGATTTGTGGTCCTGAGACTCCAGTCGCACAAGTCACGGTTGCTTGTTGAGCTTTGAGCACATGTCTTGTACTGCAGTAATACTGCTTGTGAACTCTGTATGTTTTGATTGAAGAGAATTGAATTTCGCAATCGTGACAGTAGCGTTCAAGAGCATTGACTCCTTCTGGTAGATTCTTGTTAGCTCCCACATTTGAACTATTTGAATTGCTGTTATTGACTGACGGGCCTTGTTCGTCGTTCGAGTTATTTGACAGTTGGATGGCTGAGATCGGTGGTCCGGAATGCATTCTCATGTGTCTATTCAAACTGACTTTTTTGTCGGCACTGTACGAACAGTGAATGCAAGAATACAATTTCCCTGTTTTGATGTTTTTGTTCGGGTTATTTGTAGCGGGATCTGAAGCTCCCGTCGAGAGACCACTTGCTGTTCTAGATACTTCAGCCGACTCATCAATTGTCAACTCACGCTCTTCCCCTGAACTTTCTCTCTCCCGCTTTTTGCCTCCTCCGGTGCTGATTTGAGTTCCTAATGTCGACGAGTCTCCTTTGCAATCTCCATCAGCATCACTTTTGTCTCCTTCTTTTCCTGCACAATCCAAAGTTAATTTTATATTAGCTCCATATCTTCAAATTTGCTTGCAACCACATATAAAGAAATTTCATCATTAATTCCTTCACTAAACTACTAATCATTATACAACCCTCCTTTCTCAGAGCATTCAGTCACCCGCATGCATATTCATTACTGTTCTAGTCTAATATTATACAGATTGTGCATACCTAAGCAGTCTTCCCATTTATACCGAATAGCGGGTATACCATTACCATTCATTGTACAATTTGTAAAATGAAAACCTTGAAGTAATAATTACGAATTTTAGCATCCATATCATTTCTATCGATCGTCCATTCGGCCTATATACAACCAAGACACGTCCTAATAACTGTGCCTAGATTAAATAGTAAGAAACTTGCTTGGTTTCCGCAAAATTGTATTTACATTGTATGTATACGAAAGAGACAATAAAATCCTGCTCTTTTAGACAAAGAAAGCTACTACTACTAGTAGTTGCAGCTTTCTAGTATTGGTATTGGCAAGATAGCCTTCAGCATTACTAGATACGTGTACAGATATATACAGATGTTACAATTCTCATTTCACAGAAGAATGTTCAAACTGCACAGTGACTGTAAATGCATGTAAGTAGTAACTGGTGGTAACTGCCCTCGCCGGTACGGTTGTGGTACACTGTCTTATTGCTAGTACTTTAAGTAACCTAAGTACTTCTTCCTTTGATCTGTACCTAATTATTTTATAGAACAGTTGGTCATTAAAGGAATTTAGTGCGACTATACTCTTATACATACAATTACAAATACTAAGTAATTCTAATAAAATTCAAATGAAAATCTCTGCATTCAAAGTAATTCCGAGAAGATTGAAAATGGTTATATTGCCGTGGAATCAAAAGCTAGTAGTGCTACATTTGCAGACGCCTAAAGGCCGGTTTCCACCAAAATGGCTAAACCTGGATATCCTGGGATATCCAGGTTTAGCCGTTTTGTCTAGAGACATTTAGCTTTAGCCGTGCATTTCCACTGAAATGTGCATCGCGCCACTTTGGCATAAGCCAAAACGTCCGAAGCCAAACTTGCCAAACCCAAACTACTCTTGCATTTCCACCAAAATCATGTGTCTCATGCAAATGAGTCTAAACCAGGATATCCAGGCTGAGCGCAGAGTTGAAACAATTCCTACTTTTCAGGCTGGCTGAGGACGATTTCTGATGC